>PVIU01013359.1:0-56289 GCA_004026605.1 Ondatra zibethicus | reverse complement strand
GGGACTCGCCCTTCCCCCAAGGCCTCAGCCCGGGTGGGCCGAGCTCAGGTGCAGCCGGGACAGGGTCCAGATGAATCCGCGGAAGCTGGTTGGGCGAGGATCCCGGTCCCAAAAGCAGGCCTACTGAGGGTTGCCAGCTCCTCTCTGCTCGGCTCCGTGGGACAAAGGAGGCCCCCTAGCAGGGGACTCGCCCTTCCCCAAGGCCTCAGCCCGGGTGGACCGAGCTCAGGTGCAGCCGGGACAGGGTCCAGATGAATCCGCGGAAGCTGGTTGGGCGAGGATCCCGGTCCCAAAAGCAGGCCTACTGAGGAGGGTTATTTATTTAAGGGGAAAAAAACTCACAGATCACATTTTCAGTCAACAGCCCTCTGTGTGATCAGGAACGAAGTCTAACAACCGGAAGCCAAAAGCAAGAGAGAGAGTGCACAGCTACCGCTACTTTTTAAAACAAAAGAGACCATGCCCAAGTGGGCTGGTATATTAAAGGCTATTTTCTGAAGAAGCAGAAGGAGCTCCTGCAGCACCTCCCCCTTTTGTTTAAGTAAGAGAGTTCCAAACCCAATATAAAAAAATACTAGGAACAGATATCAAGTATAATATTAGAATTACAATCAGCATAAACAATATTAAGCAAGGGACACATGCTAAAGGTTTTCATAAACATTCTATCCTAAGGAGTCTAAGTCTTGTATTGGAAATGGCTTGGCTAGATCATAAGAGGATGGTAACTATGACTATCTAATCTCCAACCCTATTGAAGTCCTGAGAAGGGGAATAATATTACTTGAGCAGGCAGGAAGTACAATCAAGTAGCTTCCAAAGTGAACAATATATGACACAGACAATTAGCTACTTGAGCAATCACCCAAAGTCTCATTTTGCAATGTCGAAGCAACCAACTTTGGCTAGTGTAAATGACAGACCATTTTCAGAGACAGGAAATTTTTCAAAACCGTCTTCAGAGACAGGAAATTTTTCAAAACCATCTTATCCTGTCTTGGCAAGATTTGACAGTCTTGTTCCTCCATTTCCAGATATCATGTAACTTGTCAGTGGTTGAAGCATTGTCAGTTCCTTGCCCAAAGGCCAGTTTTGCCAAGAAGAAAACAAGCTCCAAGTGGAGTGTCTTTGGTGATCAACATTCTCTGGGGAATAGATTGGTACTGTCAGAAGCAGTCATGTCTCATGTCAAGAGAACCATAAGTTATTTAAATGCCATGTTCTATAGATCCTTGAAGTGGTTGAAGATTCCCTATCTAGACAGAATACAGTCTCTATATATCTAAAGAACCTAATTGGTCCTACTGTATGTACAACAAACATGAACAACTATTGACCTATAATAATTAATACCTGTATAACTTAAAGACTAAAACTTCATGTTAGAATATTAAATAATCTGTAAATAAATGTGCAACAAATGAGGACAGTGATCTCAAAATGTAAACAATCTATAAATATTTTGGTCAGAGGTAGGAGTAATATAGAATGCAATATTAAAATATATCCTAAAAGTTGTATCAAGATACAAAATGTCCTAAACCAAGGTAGAAACATGCATATATACAATCTGACAAAATAACTTTTCATAGGTGTACAAATATAAACAAGAGTAACAGATATAATTTGAAACTGTATCAATATACAAAACCTATACCAATGTAAATTATCCATAAATAATAGCTCACAAGTATTCACTCTATTACCAACTTTTACTATTCCCCCCTTTTTAACAAACATAGTTTTCACCCCAACCCTCTATCTAATACAAGTAATAACCAACAACCCCTAAGCAGTGTTCCCAAGCAAGTAAAATACTCATATGATGGAAACTTTAAGACATTGAAGATATAAATTAAAGAAGACAACAAAAAATGGAAAGATCCCCAGTACTGATTGGTCCACATCAAAATTCCAGCAGAGAAATAAAAAAAAAATCAAAACCAAAAACCAAAAAAAACATTATCTTCATGTGAAAACACAAAAATCCAGGATAGCTAAGCTATCCTGAATAATAGAAGAAATGTTTGAGGAGACACAATCTCAGCCTTCAAGTTGTATTATAAAGTTATAGTAATGAAATAGCCTGATAATGATATTAAATAATATTTTGATGGGTGGAATGAAATTGAAAGCCCAGACATAAATCTACAACTATGGCCACTTGGTATTTTAAAAGATGCCAAAAATATAACTGGGGAAGAGATATATCTTCAACAAATATTGTTGGCCAAGCTGGATATTTGCATGTTGAGGAAAAATTTGGTTGACTTCTATCACCTGCACAAAAGTCATCTCCAAATGGGTCACGGGTTTCAACATAAGACCAGATAATTTGAATAAGATAGAGGAAAAGTACAGAATAGACTTGAATTCAGAGGAAGATATGGCAGATCTTCTAAGAGGAAATTCAGATAGCAAAGAAACACTTAAAGAAAGTTTAACACCCCTTGCCATCAGAGAAATGCAAAGAAATTATTTCGTGAATTTATCTTTCAACTTTCTGTAGGTTTGTGTAATAAAAATAACTGACAACTCACGTTGACAAGGGTGTAGTAAGGGGAACACTTTTCCATTGCTGGTGGGAATACAGACTTGTATAGTCACTATGGTAATAGATACGGAAGTTTTTCAGAAAGGAATCAATCTACCTCACAGCCCAGCTATATTACTCTTGGGTATTGAATCAAAGGACAGTCTATCCTACCAGAAGGGTAATTGTTCAACCCTGTTCATTGCAGCTTTCTTTATAATACTCAGAAATTGTGGACAGCTGTGTGTATATTGAGTAAAATATTTCCTCAATGGAATCTCACTCTGCCGTTAAAAAAATCATGGAATTAATAGGTAAATAGATTGTGCTGGAAAAAAAAGTCATCGTGAGTAAGGTAATCCAGACACAGAAAAAAAAAAGTGTATGTGTTCACTTATATAAGGATGCTAACAGATAAGCCTTTGATAATTAGGCTATCATTCACATAATCACAAAGGTTAGCCACCTAGTATGAAATAGCAAGTAGGGATGGATCTCCCAAGGAAAGTGAGCTATCATTTTGAGAGCTTAGCAACATGGTCAAGATGTCAAGTGATAATTAATTTTTATTTATGCTTCCCCTGGTTATTTTAGTTTTATGTTTTAGCTTACACAAACATTAATTATTTATATCATGATCAGGGTCACATACAGTCCCAAAAGCTTAAACAAGGCAGGTGTGGATATTGTGTAACAAAATGCTAAGAAATAGTTAGGCAGACCCAAAATATAGTCAGAACATGAACTTTCAGGCACTTCAACATGAACTCATAGAGACTGTGATAGTATACGCAAGACCTGCATATGTTCAGTCTAGACAAATCCAAGCTCTGAGAAGGGGAAGTGACACAAAGTTCTAACTCTAACCAGCAGACGCAATGCAAAAGGGAAAATCAGGTTTTTCCAGTGGAGTTTCAGTAAATAAGTCAGCATATTCAAAAGCAGGTCCCATACCCAGGGTTAACTGGATAACACCAAACAGCAGACTCCATGACTCTGTGCTTTTTCTGTTGTTCTGTATGGTGTATGATTTTTATTTTATTTTGTTGTTGTTGTTTTGCTATGTTTTGCATTATTGGATTTTCAATTATTTGAATTGCTAGCTATTTTCTTTTTGTGTTTATTTATGTGAGTCAGAGAAGAAGAGAGAGAAAGAACATGAAGTTGAGAAGGCAGGGAAGTGAGGAGAACTTGAAGAAGCTTCGAGAAAGTGAAGAATGTGATCAAAAAATAATAAATAAAAAGTTTAATGAGATATACAAAAACAATGAGCTCCTACAAAAATATACATGTAAAAATAAACTATAATGCTGTCATTATAATTAATTCCCACTTGACTTGAGAGTTATTTGAATATTATATAAACTCATAAGTAACAATATACATGGACATTATTGTTGCCATAGCATCATTGCTTTTGCTTAGCCTAAATTATAAAAGCAGAGTTGCAATGGGTACATGTATCACATGATTGGCTCTCATAAAAGTTATGCAACTTACTCTTTTGAGGAAATAGAATATGATTTATATATATAAACATACATATATATGTTTATGTAAAATGTGAAGAATGGGATCTCTGCCTTTCAAAATAATTTTCATATTGTATATATGAATGTGTTTACTAGTACTCAAATAATTTGCTAGTTTTATTCAAAACTGGTTAAAACCATGGATGAAGAACTTGTATTTGTTTGAAGCTTCCCATGTACATTTAAGTTTCTTATATGACCATTTGTTTAAAGATAAAACACATCTATGAATATACTGCCCTATGGTTATGTTGCTTAGTAATGCCATAGTTGTGTTCATAAGTCAAATGCATACACAATTGCAAAATTACCAAATGAGATCTATCATAGAAACTATTTCCCTCATTAAACAATGGATATGATATATGTATACATCACAAGTATACACATATTTAACAAATATTTGTTAATTATTTATGAATATTATATAGATTTTATATATACATTTATAACAAATATACAAAATATATTTATTAATTATGTGTAAAAATATAAATATGATTAAATAAACAGTCATATATATATGCCACATGGTAAAAAATTATAAAATGTTTGACACATAAAAATTAAAATTTAAATTCACATTCAATATAGAATTTAAAATTGGATCTATTTGAATATTTATGCATTTATCTTTAATCTTTTGCTTCTATTTAGTATTAAAATTGGTAAATATTTGTACCATATTAAAAACTTAGGAAATATAACTTCTAATACTGTTTTTGACTTTTTAGAAATCAATCTATATCAAAATTATAACAAAAGTTATAATTCATTTCCAATCAAGTTTATCATATTGTAAAATATTTAAAATAATCTATGTCCTAGGATAATCTATATGATGATGATGATTGAGCTCAAAATTTTGCTTTGTTTCATTCTCTACAGACAAACAAACATAAATTTGAATTCAAAATTTGCAATGGATATTTTGACAATATATTTAGCTTTGATGGTCAGTGTCTGTTAGAAAGGACAACAGAAAATATATTACAATCGTTAAAAAGATTTGGTGAATGCCAACTATGGATAAAGGACAATATATTTAGCTACCTAAAAGAAAAAATAACAAGTCAACTTTGAGATTCAGAAACTGTTAGAATATGTCTCTGTCAAAATCTTCATTTAATAATATTATAATTTAGCCATTTCAATATGTTTCTCTGAGTTATAATGCCTGGGAGATAATCGTAACTGGCAAGAAGGGAGACTTCATGTCTGGATGTGGTAAGTTACAGCAACTGAGCTCAAAGGAAGATGCCATGATACATTGGTGAAATAAGGTAGAACAGATGGAGCCCCACTGAGCAAGTTCCTAAGGAAAATTCATAGGCCTCATTGCTGTGGTCATAAGTCTGCCTTTACCCACCACCCGAATGTAATAAATTTAATAGAAATAATTTATATTGGAATTTGTCCTGCAATTTGGTATCATTTTCTTAATGTTATAGTTTCTATGGATATGATTTTATCAATAAACCTGATATAGAAATCTTGTGTTCCTCAAATTTCCAGGGAAACATAATGATCTTTTAATAGTATGTCACATAGAAATTGATTTTATTTGAACCAAATGCTGTGGTTTGATCAGAAATATAGAGAAAAATGCTGAAGAATGCGTTGAATTTTGTCTTTGATTTTATATTCCCATGGAGAAGCACCATGCCAGAGACTGAAGGTATGGTAACACACTTATCTCAGTAATTCTCAACCAGAGTCTAGTTTCTGAAGAAAAAATTTGATAGGAATTATCTCAGCTATACCTGTGGTGGTAGTAGCAGAGTTTCAAAAAGGAAAGAAAAAATCCAGCAGGTAATAAAAAAGATAAAAATTCTCTAAATAAAAAGACCTGGCATAGGAAAAAAGGAAAAAAAATGGAATATGGAAATAGGCAGATCCTTTAGGGGACTTCTTTGTGGTTATGAGCTTAGTTAATGTTGATAAAGCTATTTATAATTGTGCAGAGAATAGAAGTCTGTATATTTTTGTTTTGAAGAGATGAAAAGACTAACTTTTGATGAAGAAAATAACACAAAGTTTGAACATTAAGCAATTTTGTATCTAATACAATGTTTTAATTTATTGAGCCTTTAGTAAATTTGTCATGAATACCTGATTTATAAAATATTTGTGTGTGTATTTATTTACCAATGACTTTCCTACTATTTAATCAGTTAAATAAAACCAGATGTTCATTTAATACTGCCATAAGAATTTCAATATTTTCTTTTTTAAAATTGTGCTTAACTATGTTTTTCCTGGCAAAGAACTCCTCTCACCAATTTAAAAATTCTAGCAAGACAATTGCTAGAAAACTAAAATCACACAAGAGTATTTAATGAGAAAAATGCCTCACTTATTTGTTACTGGGCTATCCAGCATTATTGAGTCCAAGCAGAATAAGGAAATTAATTGATAGACATTAAAGTTCTGAACCTGAAGAGTTGAAAAGTACCACAAAAGAGAGATTCATAAAAAGTACTCCAATGAGCAGGTATGTTTTTCTCCATAGGGAGAATGAAAAGCAGTCATAACACAGAAGTACAAAAATGGAAATTTCCAACCAACCAAAGTACACTCTTAAGAAACCATTTAGCACTTAATGGGGATGTATTCTTTTGTATTTTGTGTAAAAACATCCACATAAAAAACACATAATGAGGCTGAGGATGTATGAAGAATGCCTGGGGAAAAAGTTGTTATCTACACAGAATAATTGACCGTATTGAATTGACCTGATATGGAGAGGTCAGAATGTTACATTCCCAGGGACTAATTACCTTGTCTCTGGCTACATTTAACCCCCTAAATAGCCACTGTTTGCTCACAATTGTGTCTGAGTGAGGATCTTATAACTAAGTTAAAAATTTTGAAAACTATTAACTTAGCAGACCACTAGCTTTCACCTACCCGAAAGGTAAGAATTGAATCTGCGATATTTGATACCTGTAGAAGGAGCCTCTCCCATCTTGCTGTAACTACCTCTCTGAAGTTTCCAATGTATTTCAAAACTGTCTTGGTGTATGACTTTCTTTGTTCTATGACTATTCAAGTTTCACGAACACTGCTGCCACATTAGAACATGGAACTTGGGGTAACCTAAATCTGTATTTTAATACCATACTCACTCCAATTTGTCTCCAGAATGATCTATCTCTTATTCACATTAAAGGGGGAGTTACGTGTCTGCATTGACAAGGAGAAGAATGATTCAGAAAGTTACTGGTATAATATGTTTAAGACACCTGCACACACATATGAAATTACACATATGAAATTACTCACATGAACATACATACAAACATCAAAGTCCCACATGCATAATTTTTGCTTTTTATGGTTTCTTTAAATATTCTAAACATGAAGAACATATATGTAGAGTTGCACAAAATATCCACTTAATTATACCACAGAGAATGTGCTTCTCAGAAAGCAACTTAAAACCTTTATAATAGATAAACAGAAAGAGTGGCAGGTTAAATCTTTAATTTAGGAGTAAGAAAGGGAACATGTTCTATATTACCAGGATAGTAATTAGCTAGAAGATGTCATCATTTAAAGATATGTTTTGATATTGTTGGGCTTCGCACAGGCATAATAAATAACTCTCTAATCTATACATTTTTCTTTTCTTTTATAACCATAAAGTTGGTCCTCAACTGATCCAATCATCTCCCCTCCAAAAGAACTGGTTGATAACGTTTTCTTCTATTGCTTTCGGAAATATATCTTAATATGTGGATTTGCTGAATACCACGTGTGTTAAACGCAGATAAAATACTTACTATTCTGACAGTAGATATTTATAACCAGACAAATAAAAACAAAATTCATATTGTTCCTCAAATATGTACATAAAAGTACTAAAAACAACATTCTACAATTATAACAAAATACTGTAATGCACATACAAGCTTACAGATTTCCTGTTATATGTTCTTCCTATCAGTCAATAGTACTACAGTATAAAATATAGTTAGTAACTGAAAATAATCACATTAAATATGTCTTTCAAACAGTTCAGAAACACTCTTCATGGCAGGCAGCATTCATGTATTTATTTGAATCCACAATTCAACTTAAAATCCTGTATTCTGGTTCCTTCCAATTGCTATCACATGCTTCCCACTATTTTTTCAGTTTGCTATTTCTCAGTTCCCAAATTCTATAATTTTTAACTCCTCTTTGTCATAGTAGAGTCTACCTTAAGTGTTCCTTATTCCTATCACCTTAGGAAATTCTTCCTAATGTTCCCTGACTTGGTACCTTATCTTTTTTTTTCTTTTAACAAGCATCATTTTCTACCATCTATGAAATGTGTTTACATCTTTGACCAGAACCTTCTGTTATACAACAGGATATAATTTTCCAAACAATTATTTTTAATTTTATTTCTTTTTAAACCCAAATCAGGATTTTATATCCATGTGAGATAATTAAAAATTTTCAGAACACGAGAAGATTTCAGACTTCTGCTGAGAATTGTGACTGATGTCAGTTATTCACTGACACCACAAAAGTGGCAGTTAATTTTGAGCCTCTTCTTTCTAAGTTAAAGAGGAATGCATGCCTAAAAAGCTGATGGTGACAGAAGAAGGATGGTAGATGTTCCTCCGTTCTAAGAACTCTTGATAGTATCATCTTGTATATAGGACAGGGGGCTTGAAGTTAATTCACTTTTACAAACTCATCCCTAAGAAGAATGTACAACTCTTAGAGGACAGAGCAGTAATTTTTCTGGCAGACAGACATGCTCTGTACAGGGTTTCAAACACTTGGGCAAGAAGCCCAATCTATGCCTCATTACCATTTAAATAGGCTGATCAATGGGAATTAGCATGAAATTTGAATTGCAACGCCCACCTTCTGCTTCCTAGAAAGCTTGGTCTTCTAGCATCTTCAAGGATTGTCTATATTTTCCACCGAGGCATCCTTACTTTTCAAATCAAAAAGCAGCATCTTCCCATGTTTTAGTACTAAAATGTCAAAAGAACCATTGATCTTTAGTTCTTCCTACACTTGATCTAAGGCTTACTGTAATTTATTATCATGTTCAAACACCAAATTTGAAATAAGAATCACCAAGATTAGCCTTATAATTAAAACTGTAATTTTAATATATTAATTTCACAAATAGTTAATGTCATTAGTATGGCCCAGTGGTTACAATATGGGAACCTAGGACGCAAAAGAAAATGTTTGCTACTCATAGTGTTAGGAGATAAGAAGATATATCTCCATATCGTGTATATGAATAAGAAAATACACAGGTACTGATGGAGGCAATGTACAAATAAAGGAATAAGGCAGGAATCTCTTTCATCAGAATAACTAGAGTATGGCGTGGGCTGACAAAGGGGAATCTTGGGTATGGAAGAGTCCATCTGAAAACTAGTTCCCATACAATCTGGAAATGGTAGCATGGTAGATACCAGGGACCTTTGTTTGTGGGTCTCCTTATTAGAAGTTTGAGCTATTATTTTCTTTCAGATCAACTTTCCTTTCCAGAATATGTCAGACCATCTGAAGCTTCCTGTTAATTAATCTTTCAACAAATATAAAAGCCATTTCATCTAAAAGTATTTATCCTTTCACCTATTTCATGAATTTGAAAGTTATGTGATTGGGCTGAAATAGCTTTCAACATTTCATGAATCTATACTTATATAACTCTCTTGTTAGTACTTCACATTCTTACGTACATTGATTTGGCCTAATTAACTTACAATAGACATGTTTCACAGTTACATTTTACAATTTAATTCTGTATCATCAGTTCAAAATTTCCTGTTTCCAGGGTTATAATGGTAAAATTGTTTCTTGAGCCCAAATGTGGTCACAGCTCATTGTTTTTGTTCTGGGATGGTAAACCATTTGAAGATTATAATAACTGTTCAGAGAGTACCAAATCTTCTCTTGCTTGATAACCAGTGATTCCTTTGGTCCTGCATAGACATTCAAACCAGATACAAGTAATGCTGCTGTGGCCAGAAGAGGGGCAGCTTTAGGTAGTGCTATAAGAAGGAAGACTTACAATGCATCTTTCTGTGTATAGAAGAGAGCTGAGATACTCTATTCTCATTTCTGCTCTCATTTGAAAGTACTGCTGCTATGACATAGTCTCTCTTCCCCAGATAGTTCATATCTCCTTGAAGGCAAAGTACTCGTATTTAATTAAATGCACATTACATATAAATGTTGAGGTCATTTTGAACAGCAACCCTCAGAAAATTTAATAGCCTATTTTTTTAATCTAATAATTCAACTCATGCCCTTTACTTTTAAAAAAACAAATGAAAAATTGCACAAAAACCGCATGGTTAGAAGACAAATTACTAAGTGTCTTAATTATGCTTGGAAATGGGCTTATGGCTTTTATAGCTGCATTTAATGATTGTAAAACATTGGCATCTATAGCTCTTTTAATTAGAATTGTGTAGGTGGAGGCATGAATACTTGAGTAGATGTATATGGGGTACTTTTTAAACATTTAATTTTGAAATAAGTAGAGATACACAGGGAATGTATATAGGGATATGATATAAATGTACTTGGGACATTAGTTTTGTTTATGTTTCTCTTCTCATTAAGAAAATGGCATACTATTTAGTCTCTGTAGTAATCTTGCATTTGCAAGGATTTGGGATGGCTTTTTTTAAGGGATCATTCAGAGTCAAGAAAATAGATATATCAAAAACAGCAAGGGATTGGGCATATAGCTATGCAAGACCTTGTGTTACACTTCATGACCCAGCAAAGAGCAAGCAAGCAAGCAAGCAAGCAAGCAAACAAACAACAAAACCCTGAAATTACAAAGATGTTTTATATTCCTCCCAAATAAATGAACAATGTTATATTGATACAACCCACGTACATAACTTTATATGATACTTTCTTCTAAACATATTTACTCATTATTTCATATAAACAAATTTGGTGAGTTTAAATTAAGTGTTTTCCTATATATTTATGTTGATATCTTGTAGGAATTCTCCAATCATTCTTGAAAATTTTGTCTAACCATAGAAATCTAGCAATCTATGAACATCTCTAATCAAAGGGGTTGAAAAATTCTGTCACCCTCCATGTTCTAGCTTAAAGTTTTCTACACTTTCTGTGGGTGAAATAATGATTTTTAATGTTTAACTGCTTTCTTTCCTTTTTTTTCAAGTGAGCATTATCATCACTTTTCAACAATAATCTATCTGAAGGAATGTAATAACAATTTCTAAACTTTATTTTTTTCTCAGTATCTGGTTGACAATCATTATTTTTTAAAGAGTTTATCATATCTTAGATTTATGTTCCAGAACATCTAACTATCTAACTTGGTGATAGAAAGAGACACACATACAGAAACATAGAGAGATGGGGAGAGAGAGAGAATATACCTCTGACTCTGCCCAATTAACGTGTTTCATATTCATTATGTTGAGCAGAAAATAAAGTTCACACCAGCAAGTTCAAAGATTTAAATTACCAGGAATAATTGTTACCTTAAAAAGCTACTATATATAAGGTCAAAATAGCAAGATTATTTTTGTAAGAAATCTCATTTAAATTAAAGTCATTTATTATGGATGTAGTCTGTGCTCTGGAAGTGTGGAATATAGCACCTAGATGGCTGGAGTTCTAGCCCAATTCATTGTTATTTTTTTTTTTACCAGCAATCACTCTGGAAGCAGCAGTATATCTGGGATTCATTGTGTGAACCAAAAATAAATGTTTGCTTTCTTCTTTTTCCTCCATCTTGAAACACATTTATTATTTGAATAGTCCTTATTTTTCTTTTCCACTTCTACAGCATGTGGAACACATAACAGTAAAATATTAATAATATAAAATCAATTATTAATATAAAATGCTTTAAGGAATGATTACTAGTAGTAAATTGAGGAAAATCCATAGAGAATAAACCGATATAACCAAAGAACTATATTTTTCTCTTACAATATTAAGCATTATTAATTTAATATAGTAACTATTCTTGATTGATAATATTACCCATCTTAACGTTTTAGTTTGTATTTAAAATATAGGAAACAAATAACATAAAAACTCTGAACTATATAGTTCCTTAAAATGGGGATGGAGTAATGATGCATGTTAAATTTCTATAAGGCCAGCTTACTGATCACAATTTCACGTTTTGAAGAGCATGAATGTTACAGATCTAGAGTCAAATTCTGTTGCTTCTCTTAGGTTCTCTTAATAGTTGTGATAGTTTGTGTCAGTTGTCAAAGTGACAGAACTGTGAATCACCTGAGAGAATGATTGGCCTATGGAGGATTATCTTGACTATATTAATTGGGGTAGGATGATATATTATGTGTGGTGGAACCATTTCCTAGGCAGGCCATTCTAGACTGTTTAAGTGGACAAAGTGTCCTGAGCACTAACACACACACATTCATTGCTCTCTGTTTTCTAAATATGGATGCAGTGTGAGCAGCTCTCTCAAGGTCTTGTTGTTGTGGTTCCCCCACATGGTGAATAGTACCTTAAACTGTGAACTGAAACAAACCCTTTCCCTTTAAATTGCTCTGATTATCGTGTTTTATCAAGGCAATAGGGAGAATAACTCTAAAGTAGTAGTATCCCATCTCCCACCTCTGTGCTTGACTTAACACTAATAGATGACAGTGTTGAAGGACACTCAACAGAACACTAGCTTCCACCAATTCCCAAACTAAGAATTTCATCAGATAACTTCCAAAATGATTTTCAATGAATAGTTGTACCCTGCCTACCTGATGTTTCCACCACTGTGTACTGAAATCATGAAATCATGTACATGAAACCCATGACTTTATGATTTATCTTGTTCTCTGACTATAAAGCCTACAACCAGGTTCACACTGGAACCTGTTGTTCATTGCAACCTAAGACCATGTTCTCAGCCTACAGTTGCCTCTGTCTCACAAATGGATAGCCTCACAATTCCTTTGAAGTAAGACTTGCCTTTCAAGGTGACACAATAAAGCTGCTGGCTCTATGCATACACACACACACACACACATACACACACCTGTCATTTTTTCACACTTAAAACACTGAGGAGAAAAATGTTCAAAAATGTAGACTATACAACTCTGTTATCTAATCTTCTGAGTAGGTAAAAGTACTTCAGCAAAATTGGTCTTTTTCAGGGAAGTATAAAGAAGCAGCATTATCTTCTTTTCTCACAATTTCATTAATTTCCAGAGTATCTCTGATGTTTCAAAAGATAGCTAACTCCTGAGAGCATGTAGATGCATACTATTTTCTTGATTTCTAGTGAGCGCAATGATTTTTCGCAAATGTAATGCAGAAAATCAATAAATTTGTTCTAAACAAATCACTGTAATAATTTTGAATATTTTCTTTATTTTTACTCACATTTCATATTTTATAAAATAAGGAAGTTAAAATTTCATTAAAAATGAAATATTTTTTGCCCAAGCACGTGATGACTATTGACAGTTCAGAGTAAGAATGTGCACATTTTTTTCAGAAAGTTTATCAAAAAGAGACCAGAAACTTCATCAAACTTCATCTTATATACACTGAGTGCTTATAATTTCACGTAACCAGAGTAACTGGAATCAATAGTTTTATAGCAAGGCTCAGTAGGGCTTTTTATACATGGTTCATCTACAGTGCAGCAATTTGACATTAATACTAATACTTTATTTTGTCTATCTATGCATAATCATTTATTTCTTAATGATGTCCTCATTAAATGGATATGGAGTTCAAGATGGACAGAACTCAGCATCAGGACTCATATTCTTTTTGTAAGGCAAAATAACAAACTGAAGATTTGGTAACTCTACTCAGGTCCACTTGAGAACATATGCCACAAAAAGTGTTTTGTCTGATGTTGGAGCCACAGGAAGACTGGTGTAGGAAAACTTGTCTGATAAGAAGTCAAGGAAAAAAACCAAAGTCATAGATAAGCAAGAGTGAAAAGAATATTGCAAATGACAAATTTCTGGAGACTTAGTGTGTGCAGAATAAGACTAAAAAAAATCCCTGCTTTCGTGTGTATATATTTTACTAGGTTCTCACATTAAAGATCTGAGAATAATAATATCTTTTATTAGCAACAGCAGCAGCTACAGCAACAGCAGCAGCAGCAGAAGAAGAAGACGAGAAGAAGAAGAAGAAGAAGAAGAAGAAGAAGAAGAAGAAGAAGAAGAAGAAGAAGAAGAAGAAGAAGAAGAAGAAGAAGAAGAAGAAGAAGACGGAGAAGTCAGAAATCTTTGGACTCACATTCATGAGTGATTAGGTTATAGGTACTAGTACAGAACACTTTTGTTAATGTGTTGGAACAAACTCTGAGTTTCTACACTTCTTCACAAAATGTTCACTAAAGGAAAATTGTTTTAGAAGACACTGAGTGAGGTTTCCCCAAGCCTAAACCAATAGAGGTAAAAAAAATAATACCTAATCCTTTGTCATCTCTATAGAGTAGGAAATCATCTCTATCAATATCTCAAAGTTTATGTATTAACTTAAGAAAGAAAGAAAAAACAATAAAGAAATAAGTGAAAAAAAGTATGAAAAAAAAACCCAAAATCCACAAAACCCTCAAAAGACAAAACAAACAAATAAAAGTGCCAGGCAATAGTAAACTAGTAACCTGGAGTCGCTCATGGAGATACACTCCCTAATAGTCTAGAACATACTGAGCAGGTTAAATATGTTCTCCCTACACCACATTTTACAGCTTCATTCATAGGTTTTCTGCTTAATTATAGAAGATTATAGATTAACAAAATGTTAGTCCTAAAATACGTTTAATTCAAAAATTTGTGATGCTCAAAGTAAAGGGGTAAGCAAACAAATACATAAGTACATGTTTTAAACTCAGACTTCTATACATATACCAAATAGTAAAATAGACTAAGTCTCAGGCAGGTTAATGTAAAACTTCATACTAAAACTCTATATTATACAAGTCCTGCTACCTAGTACAATAGCATGCTTTCAGCAATAACAACAATTAAACATAAAAAGCACAGGCTAAAGTGACACAGCCAAATTAAGAATTAGATGCAGAAATGACAGAGGTTGTTATATTGTCAGATTAAATGTTGAATAGAACTAGAGTTGATTTGCTTCAGACTATTGGAAACCAGGAGGCAATATTAAATAACAGGATAACAGCTCAATAAGTTATATTAGCCCATTTTCTGCTACTGTACCAGAATGCTGCTGGCTGAGTCATTTATTAGGAAAATAAGTTCAAATTGCAATTTTGTGGACTGGGAACTATAAGCCATTGTTTTCATGTCTGATGAGGGCACCCACATTATAACAGGAGAAAGTTAAGCACAGATGAACCAATTGGACGAAAAAGGAATAAAAGACACTTTTATATGATCGGATCTTATTCCCACAGTAATGATTTTGACACATTCAATGTGTTCTGCTTTCATGATCTGTTCAATGGGGGCAATCTCCCATGAGCAGTTGATATCTGCATTGTATCCAGTTATGGTTTTCTATGAAGATCTCCATTTACAACACATTATCTGTGGGTGTAAAGATAAGATTTAGAATGCAGTAAGGAACTATGCTGATCTAGCAAAGAGGTGATAGTAGATTCTTTTCTAATGTCCATGAATTTCCTAGCACTGGGAAGTTGGCTAGATTTCTAATACAAGACACAATTTCCTTCTTGTTGATTAGACAGCTATTTGTTACTACCAACATGCTATTTTCACTTTTATAACCTTTATGGATATATTATCTTTCTGGTTACTGTAATTCATTTATGATGCAGCTGAATTGAATTATTAATTGGTTCCTTGCTTTGGCAGTTTTCATACTATTTTCTGGTATCATGGAAGCTGGAAGACAGGAAGACGGCTTTCAGGTTAGGTCTTAGTCACAATATCCATGTTCTGTGTGCTATGTGTTCAGTGTCTTCTACCGTTTAAGCTTACCTTCAACCTCTGAGAGGCAACCAAGGGCTACATCAATAGTCTATGTTATTTGGGAAGTTACTTAGATCAATACCCTGACCATCTATTTGGAAAGAGGTTTCTAATATTTCTCTAGGGTCTTGTTAGTCTATATTATTTGATAAGGACTGCCAGTTCAAGTGGTATTACATGCCTTAAGAAGTATGAATTCATAAATGCACATGTATTTTTGGTAATTATAGAATAATATGATGCCTTGAAGCTTTGTCAAACAACTTTAGTATTATTTATCCCTCTTCTACTTCTGTATTAAGCCCCCTCCTGTCTCTCCAGTTGGTTTCTGTTTCCTGTTATCATTAACCCAAATACCGTGCAGTTGAAGAATGGGAAAAGTTATTCATAAAAGCACATGCACTTTATCTATGCCTATTGTTTCTTATATAGCCATAAATGTTTACATTAAACTTCATATGCTCATGCATTGCTCATCCTCAGTCCTATACTATATGGAGTTTTCTCACCACTGTAACTTGATTTTTATTTTATAAATTTCCAATCTAATTAGAGAAACCTGACACCAAGCTATACCACTTATTTGCTTAAGTGTTTAAAGGGATTATAATTCTCACATGCAAATGGAACTATGAAAACCATTATCAGGAACTTCATATGGAAATAACTATGAGCTGTGAAGGTAATGATTATGTGTAGTTTCTGTTTCTGTGCTCTATAGATGAGTCATTTGCAAAATTATATAAGTAGATATCATTAATCTCAACTCACATCATTAACATTATTTCACTTTATACACTCACCACATAACCATGTGCTGTCAGAGATTTTATTCCTTATTGAAATCATATGACATGTTTCTTTTCATGATTTACATCTAAAAGAATCACCTTATGGTGTAAAATTCTACAGGTATTTACAATGAAATGTTTTCCATTAGGAAGCAAGTAGGCTACCTGCAGACTATTACCTCTCCCTCCTCTCAAGCAAAGGCATCCAATCAGTCTCACCCTCTGCTCCAACAGTCCATCGGATGTTACTTCCCCTTCTGCTCTGCCCCAATGAGTCACTTAAGTCTGTGGGATAGTCCTTCTCCTCCAACATTCCTCCTCCTCACTCTATTTTATCTCAGTCCCCTATCCCAGCAGACATTCCCTGGAAACCAGTAGGCCACTTTCTCCATTCCTATTCAATACTTGAATTCTTAGTCACAGGTTTAAAACAATTTAGGAGATTAAGAGAATACAAATTGTAAAGTAAAAAGTCACAGTATATTTATTTCAAAATGACATGATAGTATACATTATGACCATAAAAATTCCACCAGGAAACTCCTACTGATAAAAAAGCTTTTATTCAAGTAGCTTAACACAATGCTAACTCACAAAAGTCAGTATCCCTATATGCAAATGGCAAATGGACCAGGAAAGGAATCAGTAAAATGACACCTTTTGCAGTAGCTACAAATCATGTAAAATATCCTGGTGTAACTCTAACCAAACAAACTTAAGGCATTTAAGAAGGTATCAGGGAATAGGAAGAGCTCCCATGCTTATGGATTGGTAAAATTAATATATTAGTAATGAGCATCCTACCAAAAGCAATCTTAAAATTCAGTACAATCTCCATCAAAATTCTAATACAATTCTTCACAGGTCTTCAAAGGACTTTTTTTTTTAGCGTCAAAATCACAAAAACTCTTCAAACACAAAAATTCCTGAAACAATGAAAATAAAACAATTCTGAATAATAAGAGAACTGCTGATGGCATCACTGGTGCTGTTTTCAGATTGTACTACAGAGACATAATAATACAAATAAAATGATATTGGTGTGCACGCGCGCATACACACACACGCACACACACATACACACACAAAACTGACATTTTGATATATGGAATCAAATTGAGAACCCAAACAAAAATCAATGCACCTAAGAATCCATAATTTTTTATAAAGAAGACAGAAACACAAAATGAAAAAGAGTATCATCAACAAATGGTATTGGCTGAATCCAAATAGACTCACATTTATCAATCTGCACCAAACTCAACTCCAAATGAATCAAAGACCTCAACATAAAATCAAATGCACTTGACCTAACAGAAGAGAAAGTGGAGAACATTATTGTGCGGTGAACTCATTGACACAAGAAACAACTTTCTGAACTGAATGTTATTAGCACAGTCACTAAGATTAACCATTAATAAATGGTACCTTGTGAAACTGAAAATTATCTATATAGTAAAGGACACTGTCACTTTGACAATGTGGCAGCCAACAGAATAGGAACAGAAGTTTATCAAGTACATATTCAATAGAGGACTAACATCTAAAATAAATACAGAACATAAAAATTCTGAATATCAAGATAATAACCTACCTGAAAAAGGCTCTAACAGGGAATTCTCAAAAGAGGAATCTCATACAACTAAAAAACAATCAAAGAAATAGCCAACATCTTTAGCCATTAGGGGAACACAAGTCAAAACTACTTTGAGATTTATTTTTACACATTTCAGAATGACTAAGAACAATTTAAAAGATAGTGACAGTCAATGCCTTGAATATGTAGCATAAGGGGACACATCCATTGCTGGTAGAAATCTGAACTTGTATGGCCATTATGGAAATCAGTGAGGTGTTTTCCTAGGAAACTGGAACTCCACCTACATCAAGATCCAGGTATTCTGCTTTTGGCCATATAGTCAAAAAACTCTTCATCCTAACACATGGAGATACTTGCTAAACTACGTTTAATCTCATAATATTCATAATAGCCAGAAACTGAAAATAACTACATATCATTCAACAAATGAACAGCTGAAGAAAATTTGGTGCATTTACAAGTAGAATATTACTCAGTCACTAAATAACAAAAATAAAATTATGGAAATCACAAGTAAATAGAAAAAAATCATCCTGGGTTGTTATGGGCTTGTTTCTGCTACCTGTTGTGTGATCCCTGTTTCCCGGGGGGGGGGTGGGTGTGAGAAGACACAAAGGCAATAACACAGACTCTGAGAGATCCCAATACAGAAACTCTTTATTGTAAAATGTCAGGGGTTTTTAATGGGGTTAGGGAAATTAAGCTGCCACAGGAACGTTTTTGGTTTTCCTTTTGGAACTGGCAGTTGCTGCTGGAGTGTTGTGATTGGCTAGGAGTGCATGTCATTAGTTACCATGCGTTTGTCCGCTGACAGGTTGTTTTGGCCAATTTTGCTTATTCACTGTGAGTTTGTATATGCTTTCTTGTGTTTGCACTATTAACCTGCCTCATATCATCCTTTTTATTTTATTTCTATGGAGCTACTTAGTGGGAGTTATGGATTTATATAATCCTACCTCAAGGACTCCCACCTCCCCCAGCATTTTGGGCTGTGCCTGTCTTAGTTTGGCCTCTCAGATAAAAGATGGCTTTTAACCATCTTTGACTAACAGTCCTCGAAGGTTTGGGTCCCCGGAAAGTTGCAAGAAGTCAGAAGCAAGGGGAGCTTTTAGGAGAACTAGGGCTTTAAATGACCTCCTGTATTTGGTTAGGAAAGCATGGGCCACCTCTCTTGGAGGTTTTGGTCCAGCATGCTCAATAGCCATTAGCACCTGGAATGTTGTCTTGTTCACCTAGTGCTGTCAGGATCTTAGCTGTAAGAGACACTTAACAAAAATATTAGAGCCACTATCAGCCTCCCATAAGTACCATACCTCAAGTTTAGAGGGGTCTAGCAGGGATTTTATGTGATCCCATACTTAGCCAAAGAATGTACTAGACAAATCCAATGGTTCCACTCAGGTCGAGTTCAGTTGCATAGGTTCTGATTAATTGTTTACAGCTGGGCAAGGGTAAACCAGGTAAAACTCATGCAAATTTTGAGGGGACAAATGAAATTGCTGATGGAGGAACCTGGCCTGTTCCAGTAAAGGCAAGGACACTGTCAGAGTCATAATTAGGCAGTCTACTCTGTGGTTGCCTGTTGCTAGCATTCCTGGAAACCTTGTATGCAATCTGATATGGTATATAGGCCAGGAGTTTCTGTGGACTGTAATAAGTCTTGAATAGTTTGCATGGTTTGGAGATGGAATCCTTTTGGGACTTCAAATTTGCAAAAGATAACATTTTGCTTGCTTGTGTGGCATAGCAGCTATCTGAGAAAATATTTACAGGTTCTGATTGGGTCATTTCAAATACCTTAATGATCACCAATAACTCTCCTAGCTGTACTGATCTAGGATTTGGTTGGGTATAGGCCCTTTCTTTATGACTAACTCCCATTATTATTTACCCCAAATTAATTTTATTGGCATCTGTAAAGACTGTAGCACCCTGGAGGATGGCATTTTTTGATGGTGTGGCATAATTTTTTATCTTAAAATTTAAAAGAAGGAGGGCAGAAAGTCATCCGTCCTGAGGGAAATGATTATCCAGCATGCCCATACTGGACCTAGAAATTGATTTAAAAAAGACGTCCTCTCTAAATGGTCTGTTGCTTTTCCTGACTTTGCTTATGACAATATCTCAGCAGTCTATACCTATAACTGTAACTTCTGGGTCAGGGAGTGCACCAAGTACCACGAGTGGTTGCTGATGGGCCTGAAAGGCAGCGAACGGCTTATTTTCATAGACTGTACCAGAAAGCTGACTGAGCATGTAGAGCAACAGAAACTCCCTGCTGCCACCTTGACTCTGGAAGAGGACCTAAAGGTGTTCTACAATGCTCTCAAGCTAGCTCACAAAGACACCAGAGTCTCTTATTAAGTTTGGTTCTACTACTGTTCAAGTAACCTCAGCAGAGAGAACAAATGTATTGGGGCAATCCATCTTTTTAAATGACATCTACTATGCTTCTTAAATTGAAAAGGTTTGCCTAGTGGATGAGAATAAGCTCACCTTTACCATTGCAAACTGAGGCAAACCACTTACTTTCATGCACCAGGAGTGTGAAGTCATTGTCCAGTCTATCATTCATATCAGGACCCACGGGAGCTTCTACAGTCTCGTGCCCAATAATAGCGTTTTTTGGCAATTAGGGAATTAAGTCTTTGAGAAATCCTGGGGCAATCCCTATGTAAATGGGCACCTTATTCACATACCCAGCACATAAGGTCTGGCAGGGTGGAATTATCATCCTTGTCAAGTTTGGCACTGACCAAGGCATTGATGGAAGCCATAAGTGCAGAAACGGGCCCATTCTATGTGTCAATATCATTGGTGGCCAAGATCCACTTATGAATATTATATTGTCATTTCTAACAGGTTTGATGACATTACAGATGATGGTGTTGAGCTTCCCCCAGATTAGTTGTTTAATAAGGATATCCTTGGTAGGGCCAGATGGGATGCACTTTTCAACACCGTGGGTGACACGGGTCAAAAGTTCAGGAAATGGTTCTGCAGGCTGCTGAAAAAGATTTCAGAAAGAGCCTACACTGTCCTGGGTCCTACATGGATTGTGAGACAGGATCAGTCTATTTCCCATGACCAGTAAGCATGTTGAGGGTAATATTGCAAATTGTATGGGCTTGGTTCTCTGCTGCATCATCATAAGCAGAGCACCATTGGAGGAAAACTGAGTGGTCAAGAACTGTCTTCAATATGGAGTACAAATTGTAATGGGTTTGAAACTAAATGGCCCATTATCTGAGTACTTGGTCAAAATAAGGAGAATCGGGGTAGCATCAATCACCCTCACATATCCCTGTGTGGTGCCGAGCCTGCTCCTGGCACTGATGCCACTGGGAGGGGACATAGCTGACAAGGGCAGAACCACTGGAGCCTCCAGACTCCACAGGCTTGGGTGCACCCTGAAGTGCTCAGGGATATTAAAAAATGGACTGTAACCACAGATATTGGACCAGGTACTGACCCTCCTCATTCCATGACAAATGCAGGTGCTTGACCTTGACCTGGAAGTTGAAAATGAGGACATATTCAACACATCTTGACACACCGCGACGCATCAGAAAGACACTATGGGAGCCAGGGCCTCCTTCTAGGACTAATGGGCAGCCTTAAGTCGAGAGAGCATGCCATGGAACTGAGGATACCCTGAGAGGAGCTGTTTCTCCTCAGTGCCACATAACCCCTGCCCCCCCCCAAGCAGGAATGACCCCATCCTGCTTCCGCAGTATCCAGGGGAGGGGAGGAGTTTGAAAGGGGATGAACGGTCCCCGCTGGGGCCCCTCCTCAATGGGAATGCAAGGGGGCAATTACAGAGGACGCAGTTGCATTGAATCAGAGTGGGAGGCAGCAGTAGAGGCACAGCTAAGGGAGAAGCACGCTGATGCCTTCTTCGACAGTGGTCATTACTCTTGCTGGGTCCTAGTAGCAGATCCTGTCTGGGCAGACTCTTTGAATGCTTCAGGAAGGGCAACTCCAGACTGTCTGTCTATCCTTTGTGAGGAAGGAGTTCCCAGGAGTCAGGGGAAGGGTCATGGGATGAGGGTTGATAGCAGGGTAGAGTCCTGGGCTTAGGAACTCCTGGATGTCAGACACCCAGGCCTTCACATGAAGTGCATCAGTTGTCCCCAATGTACTCTGAAGGGCCTTCTACCTTAACGACAAATGTATTCTCCCTGTCAGTCATCTCTAGGGCCTTGGTTGTGTGGACAACAGTGACAGCAGAACAGGGAATGCTGAGTTGGGGCAGGGATGTCTTGGGTGGTATGAAGAACTTTAAGTGACTTCCTCCTCCTCCTTCTTCACTTCGGAGCAGTAGGTGACACTTCTGCACTAAGACTGCTGTCCTCCCCCTGAGGTCAACCCAGCTGCCCCTCCTCAATGACCCACTCCTGCTAGGTCAGGGGCAGCTTCTTCAGCCCCCATAAAACTGAGCATCTCTTCTCTCTGTACCATTCCTGCTCCATCTTTCAAGGTTCCCCGCCATGACTCAGTCTCAGCCTCTGAAAGTAGTTGAGTCTGGTGTGGTTTCCAGAGACCCAGCTGTGGATGAAGAGTCAAAAGTCCCTCACCACTGCAGGATGCCTCTTACAGGACCTCTGACTGAGCAAGACATTGAATGGAGGGAAAAGCGTTTCTTGAACTTCGACTTTGAGGACGTTGTACACGAGGAAGAGACTAAGGAAAGAAGGGGGCCAGAAGACAGGTCCTCAGAAAATAGAGATGGGGCCAACAGAGCCAGGGGCCTGCCCACCCTGCACCTGTCAAGGGAAAAGACATGTGGTGGTGTAGTCTCCACACCAGGGTACAAAGGGGCCAAGACAGGTGGCGAGAGTGAGCCCAAGGCCCTGGCCACTTCAGCTTCAAAGTGTTGCAGGATAGTGCAGCAAAACCACCAGAAAAAGCAGCTTCTGCTTCGGGCTCTGCATATTGTGGGTGGGAGGCCAGGTAGAGGCGAAAACGGCAGGCAAGATCCAGTGCAGTAGCCCTCACATGGGACTCACAGAACTCTTGCCAACTTTGAGGAGGGGGTAGTGGCAGCACTGGTGGAGAAGGGAAGGCCACATCCTCCGGGGAAGGGCACCATTCATGATGGGCCCCAGGAGGAGCCTGTGAGGAAGGACAGCAAAGAAGAAAGTGGCCAGAAGACACAGGGTGAGCAGCAACAACTGCATCTTGGTTCCATGCTCAGTTCCAAGATCAAGCTAGTGGAACTAGCCACTATCTGAGAAGAATGTTCCAATCCTTGAAGGGACAGGGGATTCGACCACAGTCAAACAGCCAAAGCCTTTCCAGGAATGAAGAGGACAGCCACTGCCCTAATGGCTCTTAACTGGTGGTCACTTAACAGGATTAGAGGAGAAGAGAGATATCCACTCTCTGAAGAGCAGCCGGGACTCCCCATAAAAAACCGAGAGCTTTCAGGTAATGCTGGAGAGTGACCCCAGACAAAAGTCATCAGTTGCTCTCAGGCTGCAAGGGAGTTTGCACGATGAGGCGATGGAAAGGGAAGGATAAAGTGTTTGCAGCCCTAGTGTGCTGCTTGTAGTGAGGGACTTGCCCATGCTCACACAGTGTCTCCAGATGAAAAGGACCTGTCAGCGGGTCCTTTATTGGTTCTATCTTCTGGGTTGTCAGCCCTTATGTGGAAGCACTGGGACGAACTGAGTCATGATGGAGACTTCCTAACCAGCAAGACAAATGGGGGAAACAAAATAAAATGCATGGATAGGAAAGAAAGCACCAACTCATCAAGGGCTTAGAAAACGAAAATAGGGGTCAACTCACCGAAAACAGCCAAAGAGGGCGAACTCAAGATGTTGGCAGGCAGCAAGCAAGCAAGAAAAATGCCCCAAAGAGGTAAGAAGGATGCAAAAAGCAAGCAAAAGGAAAAGGTCCGTCCATGTTGGGTGCTGGTTGTGGCAGGAATGTTGCTGCTGCCTCTTGAGCCATCCCCCTTTCCCAGCAGGGCACTGGGTAAGAAGACACAGAGGCAATGACACAGACTCTGAGCGATCCCAATACAGAAACTCTTTATTGTAAAAAGTCAGGAGTTTTTATGGGGTTAGGGAAATTAAGCTGCCAGAGGAACGTTTTTGGTTGGTCCGTTTGAACCTCGCAATTGCTGCATGCATGTTGTGATTGGCTAGAAGCGTGCATCATTAGTTACTGTGCTTTTGGTTCACCAACAGCTTGTTTTGGTCAATTTTGCTTATTCATTGTGAGTTTACATGAGCTTGCTTGTGCTTGCACTATTGTCCTGCCTCACTGAGTGAGGTAACTATGAATGAGGAAAACAAATATGGTATGTATTCTGTTATATGTAGATATTTGTTGGTAAGTCAATGATAACTGAGCTACAGTCCACAGAGCCACAGAGGCTAGATATAGCATAGGGGAATGGGGGGATGAGTGTTGGTGGCAGACAGTTTTCATTAAGAAAGAAAAATAGAATAGATATTTATGGATTGATGGATAAGAACTGGAACAGAAGTGGAGAGATGTAAGGGAAGAGTGGGAAGAGAAAGGGAATATGACAGATAAAATTAAGGACCATCTGAGGGATAGTATGGAAACCTCATATGGTAGAAGTAACATATCTATACATATATATGTTTTTATATATACATATACATGTATGCATACACACATAAATATGTATATCCAAGACTATAGACTGTATTTCACAAACTTCTAAGAAGATCACATTGATGCTGACATCTACAGAACACACTGAACAGGCAGAAGTTAAGGTCATGCCTACATAGAGTCTTCACCAGCATGTTCTAAAACCTTCGGTACAGTAAGGTACTCTGCATGCTACCAAAGGAGAAATGTAAACACTAACACAACCTCAAGTCCTTTGATCTACAATAATATCCTCCCTGAAAAATGGCACACAAAGCTCGTGTGACAAATGAGCAAATATCAGATTTGATTGAAGGTCCACTCCTTGAGATGGGACTTGTACATTCCTTGGTTGACCAAGAACCTGAGATTTGATATCCCAGGGTCCTAGGATAAAACCAAATGTCATTGTTCTAAACAAAACATGTAACAACAAAAGAGGTTGTAATGGAATTCTGATATATTCATAGATCAGTGTCTTATTCAGCAATCACCAGAGAAGATTCCTCCTGCAGCAGATGGGAACAGATGCAGAGACCCACAGGCAGATATTACTCAGAGTGTGAGAGACCTTGGATCACACAGCCCTTAAAGCAATGTCTCTATCAAATCCCTCCCATATGGGTTCAGGGAACCCAATAGAAGAGGATGAGAAGGAATGTAAGAGCCAGAGAAGATAGATCTCACGCACGCGCGCGCGCGCGCACACACACACACACACACACACACACACACGGTCATCTAAATAACACAGGGTCAATCGCATATAAACTCACAGAAACTGAGGCAGCATTCACAAGGCCTGCATTGATCTTCAGCAGATTGGGTCCTAGAGCTGAAATGGGAAGTTGACATTTGCCCCTTCTCTAACACTAAAACAATTTTCAGTTGATTACCACTTGCAAATGGAACTTTAGTTAGTTTCAAGGAAGTCTCAATGAGAAAACAAACTACTCTTAAGGGTAGGCTCTATGTGTAGCAGTAAATGGACAAGAGACTATCAACTCAATGAAATATTTGGAAGTTTCTTATCTCATTGTGTCATGTAGCAGATTTTCTCTTATTTTCTTCTTTTTCTAATTTTATCTTCATTCTAAGTTTAAATATATTTATATTTTTTCTTCTCTCTATTAATGCTACAGGTCCTTTGTATATACATTATGGCTTACCCTTTGTTGTTTCTATAGGATTCCTGAGTGCACGAATGACTGGACTGCTTTTTCTTTTTTTTTTTTTTTTTTTTTTTTTTTTTTTTTTTTTTTTTTTTTTTTTTTTTTTTTTTTTTTTTTTTTTTTTTTTTTTTGTTTTTTTTTTTTTTTTTTTTTTTTTTTCGTCTAGGCTCTTTTCTCTGTGTTTGTATGTTTTGTACTGTTCTGAAATATTAGGTTTTGTTTTATCTTGTTTACTTTACAAGTGAAAGTTGTAAAGCTTTACTTGTTCAGATCCTCAGTCCCTCATTACAATATTTGGCTGTCATTAATTTTTTCCCATCTCTTCATGATTTCTCTTACAAGATATCATATACTTGGAATAACTCACATTTGAGCTCTGTTAAAATTTTTCATAGCTCAGTATGTTATTAAAAGTCTTCTATATGTACAAGCATCACAGTTCAATTATCCATTTGCCCTTGGAAACTATCCTTCTGATTTCCAGCTTAGGGTAGCATTAAATAAATAAATTTATGTATAAAATTTTTAAAAAATTATAATAATTATTTGAGGAATGCAAATATAATTCTAGTATTATGCAATTTTATTACAAATGTATAATACCTATTAATTCTATTACTGTTTCTATGTAATAATGAAAATATATATGTATAAATTCATTATATAGAGATAGTCAATGAAAATAACTGATTTGAAATCATTTGAATATATATGTAGAAAACCAATTTCTTTTAAAGAAAAATAAAATAATGTCTTTCCAATACCCATTCTTCCCAATTTCTCTTGTAAAAGTCAGCATTAAATATGATTGAATTTATTATGGTGGACACAAGGAGAATGGTTGGATCAGGCTTTTCCTTTGGCTGCCAGAATCAAACATATGAAGTTATTATAACCAAGGTCTACAAAAAGTCATAAAGAAGCTGGGTTGAGAAAAATGGAAGGCGCTTGTGCAACTTCCTGCCCTATTTGTTCACTGGAAGGAGGTTGGGAAATGATCACTGACCTCTAAGCAACAGAGAATGCAGCTCATCTTTCACTTCTGAATGAGCTCCTTGCTGTAATTGATGGCATCTCCTGAAATGGCTGCAATCATTAGGGCTCCAGTGACTGAATTAAAAGAAAATGAAGGATGCAGATGGCTGTAATAAAGCAGGAGAATGCATTTCTTCCTGGTGACAGATGCAACTGATCATTTTACAAGGAAGTGCTTTACTAAAAGTGTTTCGGCGATGTAGTTCTCAGGGAAAATGAAGAGTAATGTAAAAATTGGACAAGATGAAACTAGCTGTTTCATTTCAGATATTGACTGCACCAGTCACTTTTAATAAATCAGCTGCTTAGTGTACCTAAGACAGCAGTTTGTTAATACCAAGATAGCACTGTAAAGTGTTCCCTTTAGTAGGAGAGTGTTTGACTCTTGTATGACTTAACATCATTTCATTTAATTTCTCTTTGCTATATGCTTTCCCATTATTAACATGTGAACCACCAGGCATAATATATTTATTTTAAACAGCTAATATACAACAGTGTTTCTACAAGTGATCAAATTGTATGTTTTGCATGCCTTTTTGGGATTTAAAAATTCTTTTTCAGGACTTATTACGGATACTCCTCCTAATAAATGTCCGATTTTGCTTTTTAAGAGGGAATACTATAGACAACAAATGTTCCAAGAATGGTAAGGGACTTAAGTTATGAAAGCAAGGCATTACCCACTTAGCCCTCATTATGTAATTTAGATGTCTTCAATCTTGAAATACATATTCAGAATACTTGCTGATGCTACAAATACACATAATAGGAAATCTTATTATGCTAAATAAAATGGTAAGATTGGGTATTTAATTTATCAGAAAATGAACATTTGTAAAATTTGAATAAATATAGAACAATGTTCTCAAAAACTATTAAGCTAACAACATCACATGTTTCATACAAAGATAGAAACATCAAATTAAAGCAATTACAATTCATGTAAAACTTAGTGGACATTTTGAATAGTACTATATCTTTAATTTTAGCTTCTAGAATTCAACAATAAAATTTACATATTCAAATAATTTTTAAAAAATGTAAGTTAATTTTAAGTATTGTTACTTAATTCTGAGTTCAAATAGGGTTATATAGATTATTGTAATGTATAATGTAATATAAATTATATATAATTAGATATCATCATAATACTATTCACAATAAAACATTTTTATTGAAAATGAATAGAATTTTACTCTTTTTCCCTTGTTTTTTCATATTGTAACACTAAAACATTTTATTTGCCTAAAAGATTATATCAAAAGCTATAATTACTAGTGAACATGTGGCAGCACCTTAACATAAAATTTGTATGTCACAGTTGTTTTTCTAAGAGAAAAAAATCAACAACAAAAGACAACATTCTTTAAGAAGACTCACCAAGACAGAGACCTTGGGCCAATGAAGTCTTTGCACTATATAAGAATGCATGTCAGCAACCAGTCATTCCTCTCATTCAATTACATTGTTCCACCATGCTGGTGAGAAAAGAAGATTGCTATCCTGTAATGCAAAATTTTTGTCAGATTAAAGCAGTCATTTAGGGCCTTGAAATAAATTCAGTCAAGACACTTCCTGGTGACTGGTCATCACCAAGGAAATGTATCTCAGGATTATTTATTTGGAACTAAAGAAATAATAACCTCTTTTTAGTCCTAATATAGTGTCTGCATTATTCTTTCTTCTAAATAAATATTTGAAAAATGTATGTTATTAGAAACTTTAATAAATGTCATTTTAAGCAGATTTGTTGGCAGGTTAACTTAACCTAGAATCTAGAAAATAGTCCAGAATTCAAGGCCAATCTTAGGTACATCGTAGGTCTGAGGCCAATCTCGGCATCATGGGTCTTGTTTAAAAAAAGGAAAATGAACAGAAGTGAGTTTGTATGTTTCCAGCACAATGAATGCCCACGTCTCATGACTAAAAGAAACCCTTCTCTGAACTTCAGGGGGGTTATATATTCCTGTACATTGATGTGTTCCATCCTCTCTGCCCTCTTCCCCTCCCCATGTCTCCTTCTCTTACCTAAATTGACAAAAGCTGTGTGGAGATGTAAGCGCACAAGAACCATCTCACAGGGAAATCTGTTATCTTCCAAGCCGGTCAGCCCCTCCATATGGATGAGTTGATATAGATTACTTTTGCAGGATTCTAGTCTCCTCTCTTAAGGGTATCCTGCATTCAATACCGGAAGCTCTAAAACATGCCCAGTCCCCACCCACCAGCACTTTGTCCTTACCCACACTGACAAATGAAATAAGATCTGAAAGTATTTCCAGGCTAGAAACCTTTCTTGTGCCAAAGATGAAAACGTTTTCTCAAGAAGTTGCCTAGGAATCCATACAATGTTATTTGAAAGTATTTATGATATACTAGTTTACCCAAAAAGAAAAGAGTAATCACAAATACTACATTGGGAAAATGAAGCATAAAAGTCTGTTTTTTGTCTACTTTTAATGGTACAAGCTTCCATAACCTTTAGTGTTTACTTTACATGAAAGGTATTTAACTGCCCACTTGGGTTTAAGGTGAACAGACCATAATTTAGTCCTTTCAAGTCATTATAGGAACTGCACTTTTAAAATACCCTCAGCTGCACAGGCAGCAATTGGTGGATAAATCATTTTGTAAAAATATTTAAGATCTCAAACCAGAAACGGTGTTCTTCCCACGTAGGCTTTTCTCCAGTCCCAAATTTTCAGTGTGTAAATCACAGACATCTGAGAAACAGAACTTCACAAAATACTGCTAAGAGCTCAAGAATTCATATTTTAGAACTTTTATTTGAAAAAAAACCCAAAAAAACTATCATTTTTAAATCACAAAACTTAAAATTTTCCTTGTAGAATACACACAGAATAAGAACTGCATAACCTTTAAATGCTGATAACAGTTCTGCAGGCAGAAATACATTGACTAATAACAGAACCAACAAACAGCATTAGCAATATGCTTTATGCATACATATAAGAAGATACTTTTATCACTAACTAGCCAATATTATTCTATAGGCTTATGGTTGTAGAAAAGAAAAAAATGATTATTCAAAATGATTAGTGGAATCAAGAGGATAAAATAGGTTGCAATTGGTGTGTGGGGAAGAGGTACAGAAGAGAAATAGGAGAGATAGAGAAGTAGACACAGAGACAGAGAAAGAAAAAGAGAGGAGTAGAGAGAAGGAGAGCAAGAGTAAGAGTCATAGTACATTGTAAAATGATACTTTGCTTATTATTTGTTACATGCTAGGTTTGCTTTCTACCTATTCTTATGTAGCCAATAATTTGTACATTTTTTTTTTTTTTTGCTTTGAGCCATCCAGTCTGGCCTCAAATTTCCTATGTAGTTGAATTTGTTGTCCCTAAACAACTGTTCCTTTTGATTCTGACTTCCATATTCTGGAATTACAAATGGCATGTGACTATCCTCAGGGTTCAAAATACTTTTAATCTTCAAACATTTTTGAGAAAATAGCTTCTTATCACATAGGAACTAAATATCTGTTGAAATAGCATACACCTGTAATCCCAGCATTTGAGGGAGGGAGTGGAGACAGGAGAATAAGGTTAAAACCAGCCATGGCTACTTAGAGAGTTGACAGGCAAACTAAAATATTTGAGATCATCTATAGAAAAACAAGATTAAGTAAAATTCATATTTAAGAGTTGACAAAACTGTAATTTCATGAAAGGAGGTTGTTTGGAAAATTTTTATTGATTTTACTAAGTGACTGTATATATTTGTTGAATTATCTAGGGTCAAGAAATAACCAGGCTAGCTAAATGATAGAGAAATTATATATTTTTTATTATAAGCGGCAAACTCACAAAACAGAAACAAGAAGTCCAAGCTCAGCTGTGTAGAGCGGTAAACACAGATTCATGATCTTTGGGCTGCATGGGTTTTCTCCCTGTACCCAGAACGCCTCACCCTATCTTGTCCTACCTCTTAAAGATGATTGGTTGACAAAGATTCCCCATCACCTCCCCACTTTGTCTAAATAAGAGTGATCCAAACCCAATACAAAACTATATACAATAGAAACAGATATCAAGTATAAAATTACAACCCACATAAACAATATTAAGCAAGCAATATATGATAAATGTTTTAATAAACATTCTATTCTAAAGAGTCTAAATCTTCCATCAGAAATTGACTTGGCTAAATCATAACATGAGGGTAACTAAAACTATCTAATCTTCAACCCCATCAAAGGACTGAAAAGGGAGATAATATTATTTGAATAGGCAGGAAGTACAATCAAGCAGCTTCCAAAGTGAGCAGTATATGACGGAGACAACTGGCTACCTGAGCAATCACCCAAAGACTTATTTGCAATGTTGAAGCAACAAACTTGGGCTAAGGCCTAGTGTAACTGACAGATCATTTTCAGAGGCAAAAAAAAATTTCAGAACCATCTTACTCTGTCCTGCAAGGTTGTGCAGTCTTTTTCCTTGTGTCCTGTTTATCTAGTCCAGATGCCATGTACTTTGTCAGTGGTCAAGGCACGGGGAATTCCATGCCCAAAGGCCAATTGTGCCAAGAAGAAAGCAAACTCCGAGTGGAGTGTCTTCGGTGCTCAATTATCTCGGGAAAAGATTGGTGCTATCAGGAGCAAATCGTTGTCTCACGTCAACAGAACTCTAAATTATTTAAATGTCATGATCTACAGATCCTTGAATTGGTTGAAGGTTACCTATCTAGGAAGAATACAATCCTGTTGTATTTAAAGAACCTAATTAATCTGACTATATGTATAACAAACATAAATAACTATTGACCTATAACACTTAATACCTGTATAATTTAAAGACTAGGACTTCACATCAGAATATTAAATAATCTGCAAGCAAATGTGCAGCAAATGAGGACAATAACCTCAAAATGCAAACCATGTATAAGTATCTTAATCAGAAGTAGGAATAATCTATAATGCAATATGAAAATATATCCTAAAACTTGTGTCAATATACAAAATTCTTAAACAGAGGTAGAAACATTCGTGTATACAATCTGACAGAATAACTTTGCATAGGTGTACAAATATTGTAAAAAGAAATAATAAATATAATTTGAATTTGTATCAATATATAAAAAACTATAGCAATGTAAATTATCCATAAATAATAGCTCACAAGTATTTACTCTATTACCTACTATTATCATTATTATTACTGTGAATAAGTTCACACTAAATTTCTATTATCCCATTCAATGTTTCCTCTTTGTTTTGTTGTTGTCCTACATAGTTTCCACAATGAGCGCTAACAGTTGAATTATCTTGGGTGGAGAAATAACCAGGCTAGCTAAAAGATAGAGAAATTATATCTTTTTTTTATTATAAGGGAAAAACTCACAAAACAGGAATGAGAAGTCCAAGCTCAGCTGTGTAAAGTGGGAACCAAATGAGAGCTTACTTTGGGCCTCCCAGTTTTTCACCCAGTACCCAGAAAGTCATGCCCTAACTTGGTCCCACCTCTTAAAGATAATTGGTTGACAAAGATTCCCCATCTTTCATTCTTTCATGTTATCTTCCAGTTCTCCAATCTTAAAATAAGACTATCTGATTTTATTAAAAATAGTTTATTCATCCCCTCTTCTGAGTGTATTTACTAACATTGAGTTTTATTCACAATTTAACTTCTTAATTGTAAATAGATTTTACCTTCCTAATGTATTCAACATTGAGGATATCCTTACGTTCTTACACTTTATAGAGAAACTGAGAATTATAAGCAATAAATTTACCTGCAGTTATTGTTCGGGATTATCCTGCTTTGGTCAAGTGGTGGTTGTAGGTTCTACTCAAAGATTCTTGACTTAACTAGCTCACAATAATTGCCTAGAATTCTAGTGCAAAGCATGTTTTCCCTCTTGTTGAGTAGGGCTTTGTTCAATGAGAAAGCTGTTGGCTACCATCAAGCTTCAGGCAACTGAGCAATGCTGAGAGTGGGAGAAATAGTTTCCCTGGGAAAAGCAAACCATTTGGTTATCCAATCAAAATGATCATCCCAGAAAACATGCATACAAGTAACTCTATATAGACTAATCATTATATATATAGATGTAGATCTATATATATGTACATGGATATACATGTATGCAATAACAATGATCAATTTTAAAAAGGGAGGAATGACAGGATATGGGAGGGTTGTGGGGAGGATTGTAAAGGGAACTATGATCTAATTATATTAGAATCTCAAAAAGCCTTTCACAACATGTAACTAACATTTTGTAAAATTATATACCAATAAAATTATAATCTATATTGAATTTATCATAAAACATCAAACTTGACCTATTCCTGTTTATGTTAAAATAGAAAAATAAGCCAAAATATTTGTGCTATATGAAGTATTATAATAGGAAAATACATAAATGTCTTTATAAAAAAATATAACACCAGACCTTTCTAGAAGTTAACCAAATACATAGAATAAAAATAAAATTTGAATTGACCATTGCAGTGAACATGAAACCTCTTAAATGGTCTTGTCCCCTCACATGTTTATCCTCTATCATTCTTGTACTGTAGTTCACAAAAGATCAGTAGCTATGAAGAGATTTGACATCAATGGCTTTAAGAAACAGGTTGTCTGTGCAACTGGCTCCCGGCTCTAAACCTACTACCCTCTGCTTTTGGAATGCTGAAATTACAGACTTCTCACAAGAAATCCAAAATGTATGAAATTAGAAGTTGAAAGAGACTGGCAGTATAATGTGAAGAATTGAGAACTGGCATACAGCAACATAAGTTCAAGGAAGTGAATACTTCCTGTGCTCTGAAGTCAGTAATGAGGAGGATCCCAAATTCCAAAGGCCAGTAGTCATACCAATTACTTGATTTCAGACTCTAATTACTATAAGTCAGGGAGCCGCCCTGTCCTACATAGTGACATGCAAGAATTCTGGAATGATGTATTTACCCTGTCTGATTAATGCTGAATGCTTGTTACATTGCTCTGGTTTTAATGTGCCACGTACTTTCACTAGTGAGCTCTGTACCTCCTTTTCATTCTTGATAGTTTGGAGGCTATCTACCAAGTCTTCATAGCTCTGAAGCTTGTTTTCAATAGAAAATCTCTATCTCCAGTATATCCATTCTTTTCTGTCTTTAGTATCCTTTTCTTATTCTTAGAGACTACAATTATGGCAAATTTGGTTTATGAACTAAAGTACTAAGTTAGAAAAGGAAAGGCCAATCTATCACCCAAACAACATAAAATAGAGACACTTCTTTAATAATTATCATACAATCACGTGATTGTGTAGAATTAGGTGGTTTTCTACATAGGTTCTCAAAATGTCTGGACTTTCAGTCTTGTGTTCTTCAAACATATTTATATTCCTGTTCATTTACAATGAAGAACGATTTATTTCTAGTGATTTAAAGCTCTGTGTAGGAGACTATTTCATCAATGAAAACACAAATACCTGCTTTTCCAAAGAAACGTATATTTGTCTTTGAAAAAAATCACTGTATTGACTTATATATCTACTATTTGGGTTGAATTATAGGGAAATAGCTTATCAAATTTATATATAAACTTCATCTTGCCTGTAAGATTGTTATATGCACAATAGATAGTGGTAGTGAAGGAAATTACAAGTAACATTAAATTTGCATAGCTATTTTAAATAATATAGCAATATTTTCTTGTGATATATTAAGAGAAAATTATAAAAAATGAAATATTAAAACTTTAAATGCCTGACTTTTTAAATTAATTTGGGATAAAGCTATATAATCTCAAAACATTTTTTGTATCTGTAAATGATTTTTCAAATGGTGTTTTGAACTACAAAGTTGAGCAGGGTGGGAACCAATTTAACAGAGGTAATGACATCTTATTTATATAAAATTATAGATATTATATCTAATATAATATAAGATAATATAGATATCTCTAATTTAAATGTCTAATTATGTATATATGCCATTTTTTCTTTATCACATTTTGGTAATACAGATTGAAGCCATGGCAATGTGTTTAGTCTCCTGGAATTTTACTGCTGTACTACAGCCCTAATCCATACACTCAAAGCATGCATTCTATAATTCATCAACAATAACTTCGAAGAGATCAATTTTGTTTTATTTTGTGGATTCTACATGAGTCAATCAATTTGATTTTCTTCCTAAACTCTCCATTTCCTATTATATTGCAAACCAAATTTGTTTCTCTCTATTCCCACAAAATTAAAAAAAATTACAGGATGTTAATTTTATTAAATTCAGCAAATTCAACAAGTTGTAAATTGTTAAGAAGGAACTAAAATTAGCTTTGCACAGAGGAATGGAGCTAATTTGACTTCAGGGTTATTCCATTATTTCTATAAAAATATTGTGATTTTTCTTCTATGTTTAAATATGTTCCTAGAATATCAGGTTTTCTTATAAGGCTAAAATAAGATAAATATTACATGACTCAATCAATGTATTTTCTGTGTAGGTATGTCTTCAAAGGTTTTTTAACCGAGTTTAATTCAGTTGCCAAATACTTCTTTCTTCAGTCTTACACATTCTATTATAAGAGACAGAGTGAGAGTGCTCAGTGGGTTAGACCACATGCGGCTCCTGCAGAGGAGTCCAGTTTGGTTCTCAGTAACTACATTTGGTGGCTCACAACCAACCGTAAGTCCAGCCCCAGAGAATACATTCTGCCTCTGTAGGTTTCCACAATCATATTCTATATATTTAAAAATGAATCTGTCCTGTTGGGTGGTTCAGAAGTTAAGAGTACTTGCTGTCCCTCATGAAGATGCTAGTATTGTTTGCAACTAAGTTCACAATTACTCGTAACTCCAGCTTCAGAGGATCCCCAACCCTCTGCTGGGCTCTGTGTGTACTTGGACACGTGTAATATACATTCACAGAGTCATATACACATGTATATATTCATGGATCAAAATAAAAACAAATATTTTAAAACTAAATATTCAATTCAATTTATATTGTTATATTATATAAATACTTCTGTAACTTATTTATTTATTCCTTTACAATTCTTTTTATTTACTCTTTGAGAATTTCATGTAATATATTTTGATTTTATTCTTTTCAGTCTTCCTGCTTGTCCTAGGTACTCTTCCATGTCCATACCCACTCAACTTCATGTTATTTCTATCTATCTAAGAAATGGAGTCCAATTTGTGCTGAATGACCATTCTTTAGCATGGAAATTCTCCTGGAGAGTGGTCAATAAACACAGGATCACACCAATGACAACAATTGAGTTTCCCTTTCCAAGCTGCTATCAATTGCAAATATATTATTGACTAATGGTGCAACTTCTTTCCCAGTTCTTCACCTTCATTTTTGTATTTTTGTCTGTCTTGTGCTTGGACAGGTCTCCATGTTTTGTGATATAAGTATGTGGTATATTCAGAAAGTGTGTTTTACCATCAACTTTGGAAGGTAACCAATAGAATTGGTAAAAAATCTGTAACGCTTGGTAGGTTTATGGGACACTATTAGCCAACAATTTTAAAAAGATGCAACCCTTTCTTGTGAATTTTATTTGGTAGCATGTGATGTTAAGTTGGGGTATTTTCTCTGTCACTAAATGGTAATCCCATTTAAACTGCCCACGCGCGTGCACGCACGCACACACACACACACACGTCACTTTTAAATATTTGTTTTGGTCCTATTTTTCCTATAATATTTTACTGCTTGGTTGTGCTCCTACTTTGGCCAAATTGAGGTTACATATGAGTATACTTCCCTCAAGAGTGGAAAAATGAGAGGTATCTCCTTCAGGTTTGTGCTCACTTGCTCCACATCATATTTCCTATTTATTCAAGTTGAAAAGGTTCATGCCCTCTTTTTCACATTATATACAAAGAGCAAATTCATAAATTTCACAGGATTGGAAACCAGTTATTTTTATGGATATCATTAACACTCTATTTTTCTCATAGGTATCTATTATAGTCATTCAGTCAAATTAATGTTGAATAGTTATGTGTAAGTCATAAGTTTATAAACTTCCCTTTTTGGAGATTTCACTACACTAGACAAGCTCACATTTATGAAATCTTAATGTACAATGAATACATTCTCTAAGAATTCTGTGTATCTTTTATTCAAGGATGCTATTATCATAAGAAAACGTATTCATCTGTTTTCTCTCTGGCTAATTATTTGCGGAATATATTCTCATGATAACTTCCAATTCCCTCTTTTATATGCAAACTAATATAAAGGCTGAATAACTCAATTGAAAAGCCTTTACAATCATTCAGAAATGCAATTTTTGACTCTCCACTGAAGTTTTATGTGGACAGAGATACTCTTCCTTGTGGCTGAACTTGGAACTTATTAATTTGTTAAAGTATATTTAGCCACAGTTTGTTAGAAGTTTATGTAGTAACCGTGTCTAAAGTATTGAGTATGGATTAGGAAGATAACTTAGTGGGTAAGGAAATGCGTTTCACAAGCTTGAAGACCTGAGTTCAGATCTCTACCACCCTCATAGGTAGGCATGCCCACTCTCATATAACCTTAGTACTCAAGCAGTGGTGCAAAGAAAGGAGTATAGTTGGGGGCTGCTGCAAGCCAGCTAAGAACAAATCAACAAGTTCCAGATAGAATAAATGAACCTATCACAAGGAAATGAGATTGAAAGTGATAAAGGAGGGCACTCAACATACTACTCTATCCTCTGTGACTATGGGCACACCTGTTCACACACAAGGAGATGCTAAAAACAAACACACATACATTTATGAAAACAACTATAAATATAATAACAGAGCAATAAAATACAAGAATTGTATTATCTGCATTATCTTTAAAAGAACCCTAAGACTTTTGTGTTTTACCTTTTGGTATTCATATGTCTTTTTTTTATTTCTTTGGTGGTGAGGCTTTATCAAACTTTATTAGACTTTAATATGGACAACATGAGGCCTCTTTACCTAAGAGTAATTAATTACCTAAATATATTTTTGGATATTTTGCTAGTACCCTTGTATATCTGGTGTCTATCATATGTCACTGAAAGGATAAAGTTTTAGTTGTTAATACTGAAAGGAAGGACAAATAACCCGTACAAGACTGATGACAATGTCCTCTTTTTTCTTCATTATGTTTGAGTATAAGCATGCTGTGAGTTTGTTAGTGTCTTGAAGTCGTTTTTTTAAAAAAATCAGGTGAATGATTTCAAGGCTGCATTTTATTTGTAATACAATAATCCCATTCTCAATTTTTCTCATTTACCCTTTCATAGCACCTGAGTCCTCCTATCTACCTCTCTAGATCACCTCTTACCATGATTCCTTTTAACTTCCTTATCTTTTGGGGATGCTTTCAATTATATATTCAGATCTAAAGATGAGGAGCATGGCTCTACCAATAATAGAGCACATTTGGTACTATCTGTCCTGGGTTTGTGTTTATTCACAGATGACTAGATTTCTTTTGTGTCCAGGAACTAAATTTTCATTATCCACTCATCAGTTGGAGGACATTCAGACTATTTCCATTTCTTCGCCACTGTCATATACACTGAAACTGAAGTTACTCATAGCTGTGAGACATCTGACTTGGGTGCTAGAATCAAGATCAAAATCAGATTCTTTGTAAGAGCAGTACATGTTCTAATCACTAAGCTCTCTCTCCAACCCATTTGTACATTAAGAAATGTGTCGTAAAGTCTAAGTTCACTTTGCAATCAGATTATTTTGATATGAAATATATCAAATTGTGTGTGTGTGTGTGTGTGTGTGTGTGTGTGTGTGTGTGTGTGTGTGTGTGTGTGTGTGTGTGATATATTAAAGGCAGGGTTTGACATTGTCAATGTTGACTTCAAACCTGCTATGTAGTGTTGGAGGAGGATGCTGGTTTGTCCTGGCTGCTCAGCCCTGAAATAATCACACAGAAACTATATTAATTAAATCACTGCTTGTCCATTAGCTCTAGCTTCTTATTGGCTAGCTCTTACATATTAATTTAACCCATCTCCAGTAATCTGTGTAATGCCACATGGCTGTGACTTACCAGGTAAAGTTCTGATGTCTGTCTTTGGCGGAGATACGTGGCTTCTCCTTGACTCTGCCTCCTTTCTTCCAGCATTCAGTCTAGTTGTTCCTGCCTACCTAAGTTCTGCCCTATCAACAGGCCAAGGCAGTTTCTTTATTCACCAATGGTATTCAAAACAAACAGAGGGAATCGCACATCATCTCCCTTTTCTGTTTAAATAAAAAGGAAGGCCTTAACTTTTACATAGCAAGATTACATATAATAAAACAGGTATCAGTCAAGAATTATAGTTACAATATTTATATACATTTTACCTTGTGTCAGAACTAAGGAAAATTATATTATTCATATTTATTCTTCAACTCCATAAAATATGCCAGAAGGATATAATATTACCTAAGTAAACAGGAGATGCATTGTAAGCAACTTCCATAACTCTAGAATTGACAGAGACTTCTCAATACCTGGACAGTCATCTAAAGTTCTTCTGTACCATTGGGGCATACATCTTCAGTCTATAGGCCCAAAGGATCTGGTTGACTTTTCCATGAAACAGAAAATTTCAAAGACAGCTCTGCCTCTATTGGCAGTTTGTAAATCACATTCTCTGTCCTGCAGAATATCATGCAGACTCTTTCATGAAACAGGAACGCTGAAGGACTATCTTACCTTCCTTAGGGAACTTTAGCAGTCATTTCTCTGTGGGTCATGCATATCCAGTTGAGATAGCGTACCATAAAGCAGTCCAGGTAATAGCAGTTTCTTGCCCAAATGTCTAGCAAACTCTATAAGGAGACTCTTTAATGCCCATATTCCTCTAGAAGTAAATAGTGCTGCCAGGAGCAGTTATGTCTCATTGTCATGAAAAGTTCTAAGTTCTTAAAACATTTTAAATGCCATATTCTGAAGTCTTTGAAAGGTTTGAAGAATGCCTATCCATCTGAAATACATCTCTGTACATCTAGAAAATCTAACTAACATGACTACAAGCTTGACTATCATAGATGACTCTATTAACATATATATATATATATATATAATTATACATTACATTTTTAAAATGAGGTACACAATACCTTAATCAAGAGCAGAAATATATATAAAACAAAATTTATCTTAAATTTGTATCAATAAACCAAGATCCATACCAATGCAAATCTCTATAGCATATCCCCTTTTAAATGTAAACAAATATTTATAGACAATATTTGTGAATATGAGTGTTGTTCTCTCCAAACTGATTCCTGCTTTTTTGTGGGAAAAGTAATTTTTGGGGTTGTTCACAGCAACCTTTCGGGGAGTCTTGGTCCATCAAACCACATTAGTCTGGAATTAATCCACAGGTTCTCATCTTCTGTGGAAACCAAAGAAAAACCTCTTTTCCAAAGCACCATATCAGTTTAAAATAAACCAATAAATGAAAAGTGAGAACATGTAACTAGTAAAAGAAAAAAAAAAGCACCATATCCTTAGACTCAAATTCTGAAGTCAAGATACCTTAGCTCTTTTAAGTCAAAAAATTCAAAGAAAACACAATAGTATACATAATTGAGACTCTCTGTGAATTTTTTTTATCTTTAAGTGGCTTATTTTTTCCTTTATTCCCTTTAATCTATGACTGTACTCTGTCTCTTTAAAAACTTTATTTTTTTAAAAACCATTAACTTTATTTTATAACTGTCTATATTCTTTTTCTTTTTTCTCCCAGGCCTATATACATTTATCAAACACATTTATCCATTTAGATGTCTTTTCCATCTGAATTTGTCTTTATTGTGTATTTTAAATTATTTTCTGACCAGGACTGCTTCTTAAAATTCTAAGAACTTTTTAAAAACCTAAACTGCAGCCTTTCTAGAGCAAACAAGGCCCTAGCTGCTTACTCCACCCAGTCCAGCATGGTGGAGCTGTTTGCTGCCTCTGAGAGCAATGCTTACAGCCACATTTTAGGCACACAGCAAGTCTATGTTGCCATTAAACAAGTTGTTGCACTCTGTTCACAAACCCCATTTAAATGCTCCACAGCTGGACCTCGTCAGAGTTCATACAGGCGGCACATAGTGTGGCTTTTTTTTTTTTTTTTTTGCTACAACTGAATCAGGAAAACTTCTTTTAAAGGAGCCACAGCATGCTGCCAACAAGCAATACCCATTTGAGGAAAAAATACAGCTAAACTTTGTTTTTTAGTGTCTAGAATTCCTTTCCAAGCTCTCTCAGGTTTTACATGGATTTAGTCAACCACGTTGGCACCAATTTGTAGGAAGGAGGCCACTTGTTGGTTTCTGGCTGCTCAGCAGCTCAGACCTGAAATAATCACAAAGAAACTGTATTAATTAAATCACTGCTTGGCCCATTAGCTGTAGCTTCTTATTGGCTAACTTTTACATGTTAATTTAACCCATCTCCAGTAATCTGTGTATTGGCATGTGGCTGTGGCTCACCAGGCAAAGTTCTGGCATCTGTCTCCATCAGAGATACATGGCTTCTCCTTGACTCCACCTCTTTTGTTCCAGCATTCAGTTTAGTTTTTTCTGACTACATAAGTTCTGCCTTATCAAGAGGCCAAGGCAGTTTCTTTATTCACCAATGGTATTCACAGCATAAAAAGGGGAATCCTACATCAATGTTGTTGAGACAGGCCATAAACTTGATTTTCTTATCTCCACCTCCTGAGTGCTAGGATTGCAGGCGTAAGTTTCCAAACTCAGGTTTTGGGTATGTTAGAACTCAAACATATGGCTTCAAGGACTAAAACCAACTGAGTTACAATTTCAACTCTTAAATGGTTTATTTCACAAGTAATATGTTTTTGGATTTCCTAAAATACTATAATTACCTCATGTAACAGACACATGCTTTGTAAATACCTTTCTCTTATGTAGGTTTACTATTGGCTCTGTTGTTTCCCTTCTTGTGTAGAAAGTCATTACTTTCCTTTGATCCCAAATGTTTTCATTGTTGCTACTGTACAGCTGTCTGTTCCTTTCCATTCTACTTCCTAGGATTCTTCCCAGTTTCATTGCTCTTGTTAGTTTATCCTATTTTCTCAAGTTATCTTTCAGAAGTTTCAGGGTTGAAGTTTTATATTCTTCTTTGATTCCAAATCCTGATTCTTGTGATTGCTGAACGTTAAGGTTCTATCTGGATTCTTCTGCATATAAAACTCAATTTCCCAGCCTGATTCATGGAAGATGTCATTTTTTTTCAAATAAAAACAGAATTTTACATGAAAAAAATCCCTTTTTTATTTGTCTTAACACAAAATACCAAATAAAATAAATGAGTTCAACACAGATGCTGAAATAATTTGTAGTAGTAGTAATTTTAAATAGCAATTGCAGGCTATAAACTTAAAGCAACTGCAATTGATAATGCTTTTTAAAACAAAAGAGTAATAAATGTAAATAGATATGATAGATCTGTGTGATAAACATTTTAAAATACTACTTAAATATAAGACAGACACAACATTTATAAAGAATCTTTTTATTCAAGGATTTAAGATTAAATAATGTTAAGTGGTATATATAATACAGACAATTCTTATGAATAACATTAATGATTTTCTTCATCTAGCTGGAAAATAATATGAAAATCACATACACACACACACACACACAGACACACACACACACTTTGTCACAAGAGACTTTGCAGAGAATGTCAAGACTGAGCTACAGTAACTTGCCTCCAGGTAATACATCTAACAGTTTTGATACAATGAGTTTCCATTGAAAGATTCTTCTATTTTCCACTGGATTTCTTTCACTCATGGGTATGTTCCTCCCATCTTGTGCTGTGTTTCTCACATTTCAGCCTCCTTGACCTGCCTGAGAAGTGAAAGACTGCCCTGTTATATTATTGTTTGCCTTTCCTAACCAAAATTCCTAATATGCCTCCAGCAAGATAGCAGGGTTCATTGTAGTGTTTGGGCTATTTTATTCTCTTAGGAAACTATTTTTCACTAGCACTTTCTAAGGTCTGAAAACAATTGTTTTCTATATCTCATTTTGTTTTACTTTTTCTTTCTTATAAGCAGTGAATTTATTGTTAGTTATTCTATTGCAATTTTGGTGGTAGTCTTAACCTTATTAATCATTAAGTCATGTCAATTCACTTCTGATTTGCTATTGTTTTGTCTCATGGCATGTCCATCTTTACTTCTGTAACTCTTGTCTGGTCTTACACCTACTCAGTCTAGTATCATCTTAAGAGATGTGATTTCTATAGTAGTATATGGTTTGTTCTTAGCATTCTCCCTACTTATACAGTGGCTTTTTGAGAACTCTTTTTGAAACCCATGACACCCTTGGGTGTATAATAATTCTCTTCTTGAGTGTCTCTCTCTTTTTCATAAAAGATTAAATTCATTAAAAATGTGCTTAATAAAGAAAATTTTTGATTAAAGATCTCTTGTTATAGATTCTATATCAACTTCATATTTTATCTATTTTGTGTAAAATGACATTTAACAGCTAACTTATTTTTGTTCTGTGTTGTATTGGTAGATTATCACATAAGATTTTGATTTTTTTCCTTGTGTTTGAGTATCAAAACATTTGATTTTTTTCGATGATGTAATTGTAAATACATATAATAGATTACACAAGTATCCTTATAGAATGTGTTTTTATCAGTCAAACCTATGTAGAATTATTCTAGTTCATTCTAAATTTTCTATATATTTTTTAAACTTTGAACCATATCCTTATATAGTTATAAATCTTGGTAACAGTACTTGCAGTTGTGACTTGAAAACAGTAACTATTTTTTAACTCTTCCAGTTTGTCAAGTATTCATATTTTTCTAGATTTCTTATATTCTAAGTTTTTGATTGACACCAAACAAGACAAATTGTCTTTTTTTTTATCCAGGACAGCCATGATTGTCTCACATTTATTCACTTTCTCTCTCTTTCTCTCTCTCTCTCTCTCTCTCTCTCTCTCTCTCTCTCTCTCTCTATATATATATATATATATATATATATATATATATATATCCATGCCTGAATGATAAAGATTTATTTCAGGTGTATGTGTGTGGAGGTGGGGTATGTGTCTGTGTGTTTCTGTGTGTACATGTATACAGAAGCCAGATATCTGCATCAGATACACCAAAGCTACAAACACAGGTAGTGGTGAGCCCTTCCAAATGGGGCTAAATACTTCACTTGGGTTTTCTGCAAGAGCAGAGCAAGATGTTAGGCACTGAGCTATCTTAACAGGTCCTTATATTTGATGCATTTGATCCATTACTTGTGTGTATGAAACAAGGAAAGAAGCATGGTAAGAAGATTTACTCTGATATCTAGAATGGAATGTTACACGAATTTTTTTCTTTTCTCTGCATTCAACTTATACTTGTAAATTCTGTTGAAAAAGATACAATTTGAAATTTAGTAATATTTATATAAGGTCATTAACATTTCAAATGATATTCTCATCTGTGACATTTTTAACTTCAAATGTTTTAATCTTTTACTCCATGCTACAAATTATATTAGGATTTATATTTTCTAAATTCCTAGTCAGGTGATGGTGACGCACACCTTTAATTCCAGCACTCGGGAGGCAGAGACAGGCAGATCTCTGTGAGTACAAGACTAGCCTGGACCTCGAGAACAGGGTCCAAAGCTACAAAGAAATCCTGTCTTGAGAAACAAACAAACAAACAAAAATTCCTTGAGTGCCCTCTTACAGTTCTAGAATTTATATGAATTTTTGTTAAGATTCTTAATATCTAAGAAGGAGATATTTAAAAATAGTAAGAGGATTACAACATTTATGAATAATAAAGATGAGATTTTTTTTCAAGCAGAGAAATAATCAAAATTGGTAAAGAATTTATTTTAAGTAATGGAGCTGGAATTGTTTAGGTTGAAGGCTACTTAATTGCTATATAGTTGTACTATGTGGTTATTATTACTTTCTGAAGTATTAAATTTTCTATAAACAAATTTAAACCATGCATGTATGTTTGCATGTTTTAAGTATCATAAGCTTACATACATGTGTGACTTTTCTTAATTTCATTAGGACAGGTGACAGGTAATTTATATGAAAATTTTGCTCATCACATATTTCTGCAGACTTACAATGTTTCTGTGGTACTTAAAGCAGTAAATTTTAAAGTTGCTTCTAAACAGATGCATATCTGATACAAAGCTAATAACTCATTACAGAACAAAATTTAATTTTTTTATTGCACTGTTGTTAGCAGCCTATTCACAAATGGAGTGATGTTTCTCTGTGAAGCATAGTTTAAAGACAACACAGCAATTTCTGAGAATTTTCTTTTTTATTGAGTCTTTTAATATAAAAGCTAAAGAAACTAGATATAATAACTTTTTATCGCTTGAAACCGATTTTTATTAGGAATATGTATCTGCTACAGTCTAAAAAGCTAATTAGGAACAAAATCAAGATACAGAAAGATACATGTAAATGTATCTTTTCAAGTGATGCTGCTAGGACTTGGTCCAGATTTTACTAAGACTGAAAACATAAAGCTCTTTGACACTTGTGAGTGCCTTTGGGTAGGCAGCGCCAGGACCACAGCTGTGGCTTTTAGTTTGATGATTGATAGATTTAATAAAGCCATTCTCATGCATTGTTATTTGTCCTTTAGAAACAAAAGTGTTTTTCTGAATATTTGAATGACTTTTGATAATTTTCATCTTCAAGCAATTATTTTCTAGGGAATATCAACCAAGTGAAAACAGAAGACTTTCCATCGTATTTCAAACTATTTTTTTATAGTCTGATTTTGACAAAGAGGAAAATAACGTATTTTATTTTCATTCTCTCAGAATTAGCTACTTTAAATTGAGGGCAAACTGAACCACAGTTAAATGTACCCATCTTTTCAAGCAAGACAGAGTACCCTGGGTCATTTCTATTTGCCTGTTGTTGAAAGAACTTTAGTGCATCACGGAACAGTTTCAGGGGTTGAAGATGGCAATGTATTTTAAGTATAGTCAAATTTCTCCCTCAAAAACATGCTGTGCAGTCTGAAAAAACATAGCACCTACCTTTTTCTTTTAATGGGATAGATTCCTACATTATAACATTAACAGACTTGTTTCTGGAGAAGATGTTAATGAGGGTTACTCTTCCCCACCATGTCATCCTCCTTAAAAGAATAGGAACAGTCTTTACTGGGCACTAGATACTCATGAGAAAGACTAAAGGGCAGAAGTGATATCTCTGTGGATATGAGTGCAGGCCCCAGATTGCTCTCCGGTACCCACTTTAGATAGCTCAAAACAACCTGTAACTCCAGCTCCGGAAGAACTGACACCCCATTGTTGCTTCTTCAGGTACCTTCACACAGGTATAATACAAAAACAGATATGTATACATACAATAATAAAATAGAAAAAAACAAATCTTTCAGAAAAAGAGAGCAAGAATCTGTAGATAATATTCTCCTTTCCAGTTTCTTCAATACACGGAAAACAGCATATTTCAAATAATTTTAACATGGAGACTTCTTAGATTCTGTCCTATAAAATTTAAAATTAGGTCATATGGATCTGCACAAGTTCTCTATATTAGCTGATAATATATATATATATATATATATATATATACATATCATTACATACTACATAATTTATACTTTCAGTCATGGATATCCAACAAATAAAGTTTGGGGATGTTGATAAACATCTTAAAAATCACAAAAGACAACACATTAACAAAATTTATGTGTGTGTTATGTAAGCCTTGCTGTATATGTAATTAAGATTCACATTTATTGCAGTACCTGAGTAAGATCCTGTAATACAAAACCAACATTATAGTTCTAAGTCATACTTATTAGGAAAAGTTGATAATGGGCTGTTAAATTAAGTTACGAACACAGGATATTTTAGACATGTAAAACATATTTTATATTAAATGCTATTTTAAGATTAAAAGAGTAAGAATCAATCAATTTTCTTTTCATTAATAATAACCTCTTTTGATTTCAGTTTTTAAAAACAATAAAACATAAATCTTTGAAAAATATCATATCTTTTTCTACCAGTAAACTTATGACTTGTTTCATTTCTGGAGTTCAAAAGATCACTTCCCTGAAGAAAAAAACGATTTTCCCATTTCTTTCTGGTAAGGAATTGTCTGTGCTCTTTGGCTTAACATTTGCATAAGAGAAGTAATAAGCACTGTGATTATTTTTAGATTAAAATCATTTGCATTTTGAGTAATAGACTTTAAAAAGACAGAAAAGGCTTTGCCTCTTTCAAAACTTAGTAATGTCAATTCGTTTCTTCCCATACATTTTATATCACAGTTCACAGTCATTAAAACTTAGTTATCTGTTTGATAAATTAATTGATTAATTAAAGCCCCCCTCCCGGCCTGGGATTCAGTATTTAGTCATAGGATGGCTTTGGACTCATTTCAGTTTGCACCACCATGCTTACTACATGAATTGTTTTTTAGGAACACACACACTCTCTCTTTCTCTCTCTCTCTTCTTTACTTTTTTCTTTTTCTTTATTTTTCTCTAGTACATCTTGAGAACAGTCTCCCTGCTCTCCCTTCCTCTCCGCCATCTGCTCACCTTCCCTCTCCCCAAGATCCACTGCTCCTCTGGATCCCTTCACAGAAGAGCAGGCTTCCCGAGGATACCCGGAACATGGCATTACAAAGTGCATTAACACTAGGCATAGCCCTTCCTATGAAGGTTGAAAAACGTAATTCAGAAGAAGGAAAAGAGCCCCAACAGCAAGCAAAAGAGTAAGCGACACCCCTACAGCCACTGTTAGGAGTCCAACAAAAGCCCCAAGCTAAAGATACAGAATGATAATGCCTCATGAGAAGACTTTCTCTCTGTTGAGTGGATGGTATGGTGGCGTTAGGGGGATGGAGGAGGGAGTGGGAGAAGAGGAGGGAAAGGGAACTGGAATTGGTATGTAAAATGAGTAAAGAGTATTTTTAAAAAAATAAATTAATTAATTAAAAAATACACACACAAAAATAGATACAGGATGACTGCAGAGAGCATACCACAGATCTATGCAGTACTTTATGAATGCTGCTTAGTTGATTTTGTGGGTAGTGTTCTGGTGTCCTTGAACCATTCCAGTAGACTTTTGTTTTTAAATTAACTACAAAATTTTATTGGCAAGGAAGCTTTCATTTTTGTTTGGTATTCTTATTAAATTTAAAGACCATTTAGTTTTCTTTACACTTACCGCATTTGACCCTACAATTGGAAAATTAGAGGAGATGACCTTTGGCTTTAGTAGTTTTGATGCAACCGATTTTCTACTGTTTGGGACTTTTTTCAAGAAACTTCAATTTGTGGTGCTGAACAGAAGTCTTGCAATTCATAAGTGAGCCAATCTGAATGGCAGAGCTTGAACATCCAATGAGGATGGGAAACCAGTGCACAAAACACTTCTTAGTCCCCGGAGAAGGCAGATATGAGGGTGTCATAATGTTATCTCTACCAAACGTCAGAGGCAATTCATTATATAATCACAGTTTTGAGTGTCATCACTGCTACCTTCACTGTTTCCCGGTGTTTGAGCGTCACTGTCACCATGTAGCATTGTTTCTGGCTGCAGTGCATTAAAATAATTCTTCATGTATGATGTATTTGAATAGACTTTGTTCTGAAGCTACAGTACCAAAGATCAGATCCCAGGTGTTCATTATCAAAGACATTATCTTACAAAGTTGCTTACATCTATCATACTTTGAATTCTCATTGGTTATTGGGTATACTGGTGACTTTATTACAAAGATTAAAATATTTTGCTTAAGAATATTTTTGCCTACAGAAAATTTGTGTAAATACATTTTTAAATTTTATCTTATATGTTACTTGTTTAAAAAATATGGGTGGGGGATATACCTCAGTGATGGCTAACTTGGCTAGGATGTGCAGCACCTTGGGTTTAATTCCCAGCACCATACTAAGAAGAGGGTTTTCCCTTGATATAAAATGTTGCACATAGATGAGTTTCTTTATAATGTACTCTTACGTGCTACTCTACATGGTGGCCTGAGCCAATGTTTTTCATAACAGTATCTTATTGCAGTCAATTCATATAAATGTATACATCTGTATAAAGTATTTTCTTTTCTATAATGTTTAAAATATTAATATAACTTGAAATTAAAGCTATTTGCATGAGTTTGCTTTTGACATTCAGAAACACAGTTTCAAAGGTTAATTCAGACACCTTTAAATTACAGCTTTTTAGAATTCTGTCTCTCCGTCTCCTGTCTCCCTTCCTCTTTCTCTCTCTCCCACTATCATGTAACTTCAAATAACAGAATAGAATGTGCACGTTGATGATATATATGCTCAGGATGTTGACTACATAAATTATCTTAATTCCACCAAAGAGACAGGGTATATTTTCCCTTACTCCTGAATAGTGTGTCATATCCACGTTGAGACAGAAGTGATCTGAGATTTTATATTCTCTTTGATGACAGCACACGAACGATGTTTGCAGTGTACAATAAAGGGTGATTACAAGTCATCATACACGAAGTTCATGGTGGTGCATATCTGCAGTCACAGAATACTCAGTGGTATAGAAAGTTGGAGGTCAAGCGTGAGTTGAATTAGACTAAGTTAAAACACTGCTCGTCACTTCCAAAGTATCAAGAATAATTTTCCTTCTACACAGTAGACTATTATCAGCCCTACATAAGCCAATAAAATAAGAGACAAAAAAGGAAAGGAAATGAAAAGAACAATCGAAAAATAAAAACTTGCAGGAACACAAGAAATGAGGAGATTTCAGACAGTGATTTGTATATTTTGTATTTTTAGGTTTGTTGCATATGTTTTTATGTTTGCTAAATAAACTGCATCCATCTGAGCTGTGCAGCTCTATGTAGTCTGAGGAATACACAAACACAATGCCATCAGATGAACACACAGTCTTTTTCTGTTCAGAGATATTCCTTGTGTTTCTTTATAAGCAAATGCTGCATTGCCATCCCTGATAGTAGGTATCTATGTTATTTCTGTTCATATAGTTGACACATTCCAAAAATAATTGACTACAAAGTAGAATCATATGAAGCATGTCACAATGTGTCTTTTTGTATTGTTTTTTCTTTAAGATGTTGTTTTGGAGACATATGCATGTCACAATCATAACGGGGATAATATTTCAATCATGTCTATCTGAAGCATTGCTCTAGACTGTGAACATTAAAAATAATAACAATATTTATTTATCCATTATATAAATGGGTACATGTTGTGGGATTTACCTCTGTATGCTGTTAATACCCTTGGTTAATAAAGAAACTGTCTTATGCCTGTGATAGGGTAGAATAGAGCTTGGCAGGGAAAACTAAATTGAATGCTGGGAAAAAGGAGTCAGATTCAGAGAGAAGCCATGGATCCACCACTGGAGACAGACACGCTGGAACCAGAACACTAACAGCTGAGGCTGGTAGGCCATGAGCCTCTTTGTAAAATATAAAAGAATGTAAATGGGTTAATTCTAGATGTAAGAGTTGGTACCAATATGCTTAAGTGATTGACCAAACAGTGATACAAATAATACAGTTTCTGTGTGATAATTTCTGGAGTTTGGGCGGCTGTAAAATGAACAAGCAGCCTCTTACAACAGATAAATGTCTAAATATCTAATTGATGGACTTAATTCTTGTCTTTACTTTTAAAATATGAATATAACAATAAAAATTATATGAAGTACACTGGGAAAGGACACATCTAAGCTTTTTTCTGTTGAAAATATTTCAGTAGTTTTAGTTTATAAATAACTGATTATTAATTTTTATTTGCTTACCTTTAAAAATATTTACTTTTAATTTTAATGTATGTACATGTGTGTTGAAGTGTGTGTGTGAGTGTGTGTGCGTGTGTGCAAAAGAGTTTATGTGTCCATGGAAGCAAGAGGATTTAGATCTTTTAATTAATATACAGTGTAGTGGACTTCTTTCTGGAATTTTCTTTCTTTATTTAAAATAGTGAATTGTCTCCATTTCCATTCATATTTCTGAGCAATATTGGTTTAAATTTGATCTTTCTTTCCCTTTTGTTCTCCTGTCTCTCTTATCTCCTCTCTCTCTCTCTGTCTGTCTGTCTGTCTGCTGTGAAATAATCCTCTGTACACTGTAAATATATATTGCTTTCATTGGTTGATAATAAAATCTGCTTTGTCCTATATAGAGGCAGAATACAGCTAGGTGAGAAAGCCAAACTGAATAAGGGAGAAAGAAGGGTGAAGTAGGAAAAGATGTCAACCAGCCACTGGAGGAGAAAGATGTACTAGAACACAGATAAAGCTGTGAGGCATGTGGCAAAACATAAATGAATAGAAATGGGTTGACACTGAAGTAAAAGGTAATTAGTAGTAAGCCTGAGTGTTCAACCAAGCATTTGTAATTGATATTATGCTTCTGAGTGATTATTTGGAAGTGAATACAGAACAGGGCAGGACAGAGAAACCTAGCTTACAGCTCTCTCTTTCTTTTTTGAGAGTCTCTCTCTATATATATAAACTACTGAACTGGAATTCATGATACAGATAAATCTCAGAGAGATCCACCTGCCACAGACTCTAGAGTGCTGGGTTTAAAGACGTACATCTGTCAAATTCTGTTTTAGTATATAATTTTACTTAATCTTTGAGAATTTGATACCATATAATTTGATCCACCCCCCTCCTCCACTCATTACACACTTGAACTGCCTTCCTTTGTGCTCTCTACCCAGCACCACACTCCTTATACCCAGTATTCCCCTTCCAAAGTTTTGTTACATGTATTCTATAACCCTGGCAGTCTTCTGAAAATCTAATGGATATCTCATAGTTTCTTTTCTATTTTAACAAGATTTTCACTTTCTCTGTAAAGTAAAATGTATAAAACTTGAGAGCTAGAATCTGCATATGAGAGAAAACAAACTGCATTTGCTTTTATTAGATTAGGTTGCATATTTAAATCAGTTGCATGGCTTCACATCCCCATTGGAGATTTAATTTTGTTTGAGTCACTCTATCTACAGGCATTTTCATTGTATTTTTCTTTTTCTTAGTCACTTTTATAAGCATATTGTGAAATATTACTGTGATTTAAATACACATTTCCCTAATGACTATATTGAAAGTTTTGCAACTTCAGTTTTAAATATACCTCTTATAGTACATTATCATTTCAGGTACTTTATTAGTTGTTTCATTTTTCCATATTAGTGACTTTTTTAGTCTTTTAAAATAATAGTTTTGAAAGAAGCTATCTGTATTCTATCTAGGAAAAGGTCATCTTATTTCAGATTGCATATACTTAGTAGAAAATAATTTCAGATATTTCATATACTAATATATGAAATATACTAATACTTTCCTTGTTCATGGATGCATGGTTGTCTCAACAACATACTTTGTTAAGGGAATTCACTGCTTTTTGGGTAAAGTCAATTTTTTATATGCCTGTAATATTACTGCCATGAGACTAAAACCTCACTATCTTACTGTGGCTTCATAGAAAATTGGAATTCAGGGATACTTTTCCATTTTTAAGTTGGAAAATTCTGTATACTATATTTTTTCATAAACAGAATTGAGTAGATCTATGGATTTTTTCCAAGTGCTCTTGTAGGACTTTGTTTTAAATTATGTATAGTTTCTAGATAAATTTGAGAATTTATATCTGCAATATTAATTCCTCAGTCAATATGTGTGACATTCTCTAACATTAAGCAAGTTAGTCAGTGAATATACTTCTTTACAAGATGGTATAATTTGTGCAGTGAACATACTTCTTTACATGATAATTTGTGTTTGAATATAATTTATGTTTTAATCATCTTCTTAAAATATTATTTCTTATGTCAGCAGTATTATAAAAAGTATTGTAAATGTAGGTATAATTTATGTCTCATTCAATATGCCTAAAATTTCACACTGGTTACATTTTCTAGACATCCCATGTGTATCTTCCTCTAGTTGGTGAAAACTGGCCTTGTTAACCAAAGTCCTTTCTTACATTACACTTGTTTTCTTCTTTGTAGATTTTTACATGCTTTATGCTAGTTTGTTTCACAGGCTTCCCTCCATTTTTAGCTTGATCCCTCCCGTGACCACTTTCTCTCCCATTTTAGAAATCGTTAGACTTTTCACATTTTTATTTATTAACTTGTTTCTGTTTTCTAAGGAAATAAGGAGGGGTAGAATAAGGGGCTCTCAGTAAAGGTGGTCACTGGGATTACTATAGCATGTAGCCACATTTTCTGGATATCAAGTAAAAAACTGAAAGTATCCTAAAACCAAACACACACACACACACACACAGAGAGAGAGAGAGAGAGAGAGAGAGAGAGAGAGAGAGAGGGCTATTACCCTGAATTGAAATGGAACATTAACAATATTAACAGTTTAATAATCTTATTTTAACCTTTTGAATTTACTCCTCATCCTTAAAATAATTGCCCTTTCTCTAGCCAAGCGATAGTGGTTCATGCCTTTAATCCCAGCACTCAGGAGGCAGAGGCAGGCAGATCTCTGTGAGTTCAAGGCTAGCCTGGTCTACAAGAACTAGCTTCCAGGAGAGTCTTCAAAACTACAGAGAAACACTGTCTCAAAAAAACAAACAAAACAAAAATAAATTAATAGATAGATAGGTAGGTAGGTAGGTAGGTAGGTAGGTAGGTAGGTAGGTAGGTAGATAAATACCCTTTCTCAATAATGTCAAAGAAACTAAGAAAATTAAAGTAGGGGGTTAGGAGTTACAATATATAATGACTATAAATGGCCAAGTAACATAATGTGATAATAAACTCCAGATAAATGTAGGTAATTGTATTAGTTAGGATTCTCTTGAGAAACAAAGCTGATAGAACACACATGCATTCCCACATATGTGTAAAAAAATATGTACATATGTATGCATATATGTATGGGATTTATTGAAGAGTCTTACTGGTTGTGATCTAACTATTCCAAAAATAGTTTTTATTTCTATACAAAGTCAAAGAGTCCAATAGTTTTTTGTTCTATTATTCTGGATGTCTCAGATGCTCTTCAATATACACTATAATCTAGAAGAAGTAGGCACTTACACTCATGAAGCAAGGAAACCACCAGCAATAGCAAGGGCAAACAACAAACACAAAAAAGCCTTCTTTCGTGTCATTTACATAGCCTTCCACAAGAAGCTATGACACAGATCTAAGATGGGTATTCCCATTGAAAATAATTCAACCAAGAAATACCCCTCATATTGTAACCACAACCTATGTTTAAGGTAACTCCAGATGTAATAAAGCTGACAACCAAGAATATCCATCACGGTAATGGTGAAGAAAATTTTTAAAAAGTCACTATAAAGCTATACATTAACTTTTTAATTAAGAAAGATAATTTTTTCTTATTGAAAAATTGTGGTTAGTGTTATTTCTGAATGACCCAGAAAACACTTAGAAGTTATAATCCATTTTATCCCCTAGGATCACATGTTAACATATGTGTCAAAGAAGACAGTCACTAAGATTGCATACTCAAAATTGTCTTTGAAATTATTTAAATACCTATAAAAGTTAAAACAGTCATATGCTTGCTGGTGAATCACCTTTTGCCTAGCAATGGACTGGACACATAGGGTCAGAAGCTGAAGTCAGGATTTCTGTACCCGTGCTGTTCTACACATTAATTGTGGTGACGGCTGAAAGCTTGTCCTGCAGTTTACTGGACTGAATATCTAAAGTGAATGAAAACCTTTGAATATTTACTACACTTCAATGGACATGAAAAGATAAGAGGTTGGATGTCTGTTACATCTATATTGTGAATATAAACTTACAATTTTGTTTAATTTTCTAAAATGTGCTGCCCACTGTGCTTAACCTATCAGTTTTCCCTGCTTTGTCTTTAGATTTCTTGTCAACTATTCATGGCTGAGAAAATTGTTACACACACAAAGACAGGTAGCTTCATCCCACTGGATCTGATGCACTAATAAAATAGACACTTTGTGTTATTTGGATCATGAAATGAGGTCATCTTTCTCCTTAGTAAAGAGTATGGAGAAAAAGTAATTTAAAAATAACTGGCACTTAGTAGCTAGTTCTTTTTTCTTTTCTTATCTTTTGACTTTTTGAGATAGTGCTTGTCTGTGTAACAGCTCTAGCTGTCCTTGAACTTGCTTTGTAGACCAGGCTGGCTTCGAACTCACAGAGATCTGCCTGCCTCCCTAGCACTGGGATTAGAGGCACATACCACCATCCCCAGGTTTGGTATCTAGTTCTTAAGAGTTGTTTATACAAAAAAAAATTTTTATACAGGAGTAAAGTCAAGAAATGCCTACTTCATCATGAACAGATTTTACAAACATTTTTGGGTTTTTTTTCTGCATGTTCAGGTAAATCTATAATCAAAGAATTTCTAATTAGAACATCAGACAAAGGGTTGAAGCACTATGAAATATACAAGATATATAAAGAGAATAAATGAAAGATGAACAAGCCTAGCTTCTATTTCAGTTCTTTTTGTTTACCCATTTCCCTTAAACAAACACCATTTGGTGCATAATATTGCTGATACTACTTTAAAAATTCTCAAAGGAACACATATTGATACATAAATGGAAATTACCATAAAATCCATAGGTTCAAGGTCAGTTTCACTATGCCTCAATATTTTATCTAAGGCAGTGTTGAATTTCTTTCTCAATACCCATGCAGGTAATTTGTAAATCATTTTATAGTTCTCATAATATGGCACCTATAGATTCTTTGAAAAACTATGACTGTAAAAACTGACAATTCTACATGTTAGCACTTCGAAAGTATTAACTCTGGTTCTCTAAGTGATACTAGATACACACATTTTAGAATTCCATGGTACTTTATAACAGCATCCATTTGTTTGAGTCACAAGGAATACACACTGCATTTTAATGATAGGTTATAGTTTTGTTTTCATTTACAAATTTAACAGGGTGGGGAAAATTGTGTCAGATATACAATTGATACAGGATTAACATTCAGAATATACAAAGAACTAAAAAAATGAAGAGTCAATAAAAGTTAAACACAAGGATTCTAATTTAAAAGTGGGCTATAGATCTAA
>PVIU01013358.1:12084-56398 GCA_004026605.1 Ondatra zibethicus | reverse complement strand
GAGGGGGAAGGAGAAGGGAGAAGGGAAGGACTGGGGAGAGATTGGGGGAGTGGGAGGGTGGAGATGGAGGAAAGGTGGATGTTGGAGAAGTGAATAAGATATCTACATTATTGGAGTCATTTTAGGACTGGCAAGATACTTGGCTCTAGAGGAGATCCCAGGTGTCCACAGGGATGTTCCCAGCTAGGTCCTTGGGCAGCAGAGGAGAGGGTGCCGGAACTATCATTGTCCCATAGTCACACTGATGAATATCTTGATCACATCCATAGAAAATTCGTCCGATGGATGGAGATAGAGACAGAGACCCACATTCACACCAGAGCAATGGATTGAGCTCCCAAGGTCCAGTCGAAGAGCAGAAGAATCTTCATCTGGCGATGGATGGAGATAGAGACAGAGACCCACGTTGGAACACTGGACTGAGCTCCCAAGGCCCAGTTGAAGGGCAGAAGGAGGGAGAAGATGAACACAGAAGTCAGAACCGCAAGGGATTCGTCCACACATTGAGATGGTGTGCCCGATCTAGTGGGAGCTCACCAAGGCCAGCTGGACTGGAACTGAACGAGCATGTGATCGAAACAGACTCTCTGAATATGACTGACAATGGGGACTGACTGAGAAGCCAATGATATTGGCACTGGGATTTGATTCTACTGCATGTACTGGCTTTTTGGGATCCTAGTCAGTTTGGATTCACACCTTCCTAGGCCTGGATGGAGGCGAGAGGGTCTTGGGCTTCCCACAGGGCAGGGTAACCTGCCCTCTCTTAGGACTGGAGGGGAAAAAGGGAGGGGGAGTGGGGAAGCGGGAGAGAAATGGGTGGAGCGGAGGAGGTGGAAATTTTGAATGGTACTATTTATAATGCAATAATAAAAAATTAAATGTGGAAAAAAAAACTTTTCCAACCTGATTTTCAACTTTTATGATTATAAAAAAAGAAAATATTTACAATTATATATCAAGGAACCTCTAAACAGAGTAAATGAAAAATTTCCATAATCTAAGGAAATTAATGTTTTCAAAAAAGTGTAAAATACTAGAAGAGACACTTTATCAGCAAACAATGAAAATCATAAGAAAATCAGCAATTAATCAAGGAATGCAAACTAATCATGTATGTGATATATTTACTTACCTATTGGCAAGTCAAAGTAAGATAAATGTAAGGAAAATAACCACAGTCAGAGGACCGTCACCCACTCTGGTTTTCTAACGGGAATATAAATTAGCAGATTTCTCCTGCAGAAAATAATCGGGTCTTATGGAAGGTGGTGGACTAGAGAGGGTCACCAGAAAGGTTCTGATACGTTGGCATGGTTTCCATTCTGATTGTGGAAACCATGCAAGCATTCTTGTTAAATTTTATTGAAATATGCACTTACATTTAGCAAATGTCACTTAAATGAACAAATTATGCTGCAGTAAGAACGAATGAAAAGAAATTCCCCAATATGTACCTTGGAGGCCAGTTTCTGATTCTAATTGCTATATTCAAGTCCAAGAAAGCTTGCGTCTTGGTCTCAAGCTGTCCCGGATTCTTATCAACCTCCAATTCCTTCTTTATTGCATCTGGGAGCTTCCATCTCTTTTGTTTTGTTGTGACTTTGAAATCAAACATAATGTTTATATTAATCCTGCATTTAAATTGTAATGGGCATTATTTTTATTGATTCAATTAACCATGTTATAAAAATAATTGTTCTATTTTATAGTGTATAAGTCTTTTAATTATATACAAATACATTACAAAACACATATTAACTTTCATTAAAATGATGGATAATATTCAATAGAAAACGAGTAGAAAATGAATATATATATACTATTTTCATGTAAATAAATCCCTTAATTGAGGGAAATTATTGTTAAATAATTTAAATTTTCTCGCAATTCTTTCGGTAAATAGAACAATTGTGTAGGTATGATTGGACAATTTTCTTTTTCAAATAAAATATTGTACCGTGTATACATGGCAGGTTATATAAATATGTTATCCTTTTTAGCTGGGACACATGGAATATCAGAAAGTGTGTCATAATTTGTTCAGCTATCTATCTGTTTGTAGCACTTATGTGTTTAGCAGTTTGGTAACTTAAATTGCACACCAAGATAAATTCTGTTAGATATTTGTTCTAACATTCTTTTGACTATATAAACATGACATCATGAGCTCATCACTTTTCCAAATACATTTCCTGCCATGTTCTAGGTGCTGTGGCAATATAAAAATAAAAGCACACCGAGACATCAGGAAAAGAGCTTTGAATGCTGTCTTAAATCGTCTCAGGAACTGTTTTGGGGGATAGACCTCTGGGCAGGTGTTAGGGTTGTAGATTATCATTGGCTTACTTTATCTCTGTGCCCACTGCATGTTTAGTCTTCTGATTGTTTAGACACAATGCTATCTCAAATTTTTTCACTTTTATTTTATCTGTATTGGGCTTTTTAACCTTCATAGTTCTTTGTTCCTCGCCATGTTGATAAATTCTCAGAGACCCTAAAATGTTGTTGGATCCCCTAGGACTGGTGATTTGTAGCTGAGAGCTGGCAATCCAGACCTGGACCTCTGGAAAAGCAGCTTATGCATTTAACAACTGAGTCATCTCTCAAAATCAATAACCAAGCATTTGTATTAATAGTCATTAAAAACAAATTCCTAAGATACTTTACTCAGCTTTCAGAAAAGCAGGAAGATGGACCTTCCTACTCATTTTATAACTATAAGCACATAAAGTTGCGTGTTATCAAGCTACTTAAAAATATGAAATCCTAGTGCATCCTAGAATCGAAGTTCGTTTTGTAGTCCCATGTTGCACAATAGATCTCTGCTTCATTTCCTCATTGATATTCTTGAATATCTACTGCCTTCCAGTCAGGGAACAGAAGAACCCCACCCCATTGCTCCTCCTAGGATGGTTCTGCTTCTCTTAGCTCCATCATCTAACCATCCATTCATCCACTGCAACCTTATCAGGGAGAAGGGTGAATTCCACCTCTGGCACTGTGAAAGGCGGCCAAGCAGAGCCAAGCAGAGCCTGCAATGTGTATGAGGCACAAGAAAGGATGACTTTCTATGAAGATTGAGTAACCCACTTCCATTTGGAAAATTGAGAACTAACAACTACTTGTAGACATTTGTTAGCATGATAATCAGTTCATTCTGAAACTGCTAGCTGTATGGAATTCAACAGTCAGACTTCAGTAAATGGAAAGTAGAGTTGTGGACAAAAAGCAGGAGAAAAGCAAAACCAAAATCATCCCCTTATGTTTATATCCCTCAGTTTCAAGCTTCCATTTTTGAAATGGTACCAGAACAAAAACAAGACTATATGGAATCATGTTCTGAACCCTTCAAGGAATCTATCCATGGGTAGAATAAAGGAAATATTCACTCTGAAAATGATACAAGTTATATATTTGATCTTGAATTATGGCAGTGAGAAAAGGAAAATAGCAATATTAGCAAACATGCAGAGATGAAAAGAGAGACCATGCCAGCTTCTGACATATCCTCATTATTTTCTAGAGAACTTCCTTTTTTTTCTGGTACAATGGAATGTTACATGGACAGGGTCAAAAAGTTTGCCCTTGTTTTGGATCCAAACTATTTTCCATGAGATTCTTGATTTCATGTGGACTGTTGTAGTACCCATCTGAAAGCAAAGTGTCCTTGTGGTTACTGGTATATTGGTGCCTCTGACTGTGTGGATTGAGTCTGGGCCTCAGATTAAGACTCCTGTGTGTTTCCTTAGGGTCATATTCTATATTGAACCTCACTTCAGTTGAGAAGCTAAGACAGTTTCAATGTCAGAGGGAGAGAGAAAGAGGTAGGTGGCAGGACACTCAAGGTAGACTGGATTATGAATCCCCCAGTTTTACTGATATCATAATTTATGGATGCAGTATGTAGACATTCTTAAATGCGGAATGTAAACTTAGCTCACTCATGTCTTTGAGTATATTTTCTGTCCAGCTGTTGGCCTCCACTGTTCTCTGTGTAGTTAAAGAAGGATCTTTGATTCATCTGCATCTATTTGCTTTTCAGTGATTCCTCTATTGCACAAAGAATTTGCTCCCTGGGCTCTGGGAGGAAATATTGTAAAGTATGATTGGAGGATTAACATTTAAGTAACTCATTGCTTGAGTAGCTCAAATGCTCAGACTGTCCCCAGAGAAACAAGCCATTGTATAGAGATGATGTTATTATGCTCGCAGATCACAGTAATGAAGGAGCCTCTGCAGACAAAGCATGATGCCCACCCAGGTATGAACATTAGCATCTCAGATATCTAAGAACTTCTTGGACTGTAACCAGATAAAGTTCCCAGAAAAATTTAATGGGGATACAGAGTCCAATAAAAATAACATTAAATTGTCATTTGATTAAATTTTCTTTAAAAAAATGTTATTTTATGGAAAAAATTACCGCTAAAAGCTAAGTCAAAATGTAAGTCTTGAATGTCACATGTCATTTCTTGGGGTTTTGTTCATTTATTTATTTATGTATTTTGTTTAGAAACTTCTGGCTTAATTAGTTTCCGGCTAGTTTTCTTTGTGAGTAATTTTCTATTTGAGTTGACAACTTCAGTTCTGCAGACTTTTCCCACACCTACACTGGAGAAGATAATGGGTATCCTAGGACACAAATAGATTAGGGGTATGAATGGGTCACATTTATTGTCAAAGGGATAAGAGATCCTAGGAGGAGAGGTTATGAGCAAAGTGTGAGGTTGACTTCTTGATCTAATAATGAATCCAAGAAGACCTGTATAGATGGTGTGATCTTCTGTCCATTGGTGACAGATCACCAATCACTTCAGGTATCATGTGTCCATTCTGGGTGATGACTATAATTCTTTTTAGTCAACTCTGGTCAATTGACTAATTACTTGTGTTTCCTTTGACTATGCTTCATTCTTTCTCTGAGGCATTGTCTCTTGGTTATTTTGAGTTCTGTCGCAAGCTAAGAGAAAAAGACCATGAATACTGTAAGAAATTTTCAGCAGCTGTGTCTTCATAAGTCATTTTCTAAAATACTAGGTTTCCATGCAATCCCTCGAATGATCCTTAGTTTTAGCTTTCCATCCCCATTATTTCTCCCTCTCCCTCCTTCTCTGTCCCTCCCCATTTGATCTTCCTTTTCTAGACCATAATCCACTTCATCTATCCAAAACTATCTATTCTTTTTTCCATTACAAGGTCAATGCATCCCTCTTAAATTTTGTTTTAGGATGCAATAAGTAATACAGGAATAATTAGGTCAATTCAAAACTTGTGTTCATACTTTCTTTTCTGGGACCAGATGACCCCTTAGTCTATGTAGAGCATACCATTAAGATGTCTTGGTCCTTACACAGATCTAAACTTCCTCTGAGCTGCGCCAATAGGAATTCAAATGCCCTGTGGTTCCAAGTAAATTCTGGACACTGGTAACTTCTCAGTTGTTCTTTTCCGAGTCTTAAGCAACTTCCTCACAAAAATGCTGGTCTCCTCTCTCTCTGTCTCTGTCTCTGTCTCTCTGTCTGTCTGTCTGTCTGTCTCTCTCTCTCTCTCTCTCTCTCTGTGTGTGTGTGTGTGTGTGTATGTGTCTTTCCATCTCTCTTGTATTCTCAAGGGAAAGCAGGGAAAGTTGGTTCATTCAGTGTGATCATAGTAGGAAGAGTAATAAATAAAGAGGTCTAGTGGCCCTGTCTCTCAGGCACAAGTCTATCATATGGTTCTTGACATGAGGTTTGGTTTAAAAAGAAGCAAATCGTGTTCATAACAAAGCAGGCTTGATCAACGTGTGGTCCCATCCATCACTGTCACGTCACAGCCACAGCTCCAGGCTCTCCTGAGAGGTGAGATGATAAACTGTCTGAACTGTGTGAAAACTCTCCCTAGGAGAAAATACTTATATCAGTAGCATCAGGCTTCAATCTTTTCCTTCTACTAGCATGAGATTTAAGTTTCTTGGGGACCATTGTTTCAATAGTAACAGCCAACCTGAGGGGTATAACTATCTCTTTATTTCTGTCACTACAGTTACAATGATATTGCAATTTTCATTTTATATTTAGAAATATATTGAAGCCTAGGACAAGATTTTGTTAGAAGATTAACTGCACTTTTCCTTTACCGCAAACAAATAGCTTTACAATATGCAGTAGCTTAATTAAATTAAAGAGTTAATGTCAAGTCTTTCTGCCTTGGACTTTTAAATTTTTCAACTCTAGAAATTTAGATGAAAACATATGTATATTTACCAATTAGAATTCAAGTTTCAAATATTTATACATATTCAAATTTAGAATATATATATAATTGAAGTGGATAGAAATGTTAGATATTAAATTTGAAATTAAGATGAGTGAAATTCTCCAGCATGCCAGGAAAGGTGTGGAAGGAATTAGAGATCTGACAGCTATTCAAAAGGCAAAGCAGAAAATAAAACTTTTGTTGTTAGTTAGTTACAGGTGGTAAGAGAAAAAAAATCAGGTTTGCTCTTGGGCTAGGCTAAAGCACCTACCCATCATCAAAATAGGAAATGCAGAAGGAAGATAGAGAAGCCAAGTAGGAAGTAAAGATGCTAAGTTCCGTTTCCCAGGTACTCAATGTCCTATACATGTTCATTTGCGTGATCTAGATATTGGGTAAGTTAAATTTTCATACACTCCTCATCTACTGCAGCCGGCCCTTTTGTGGAGAGGATGAAATAACTGAACCATTAGGATATGTACTTAAGCTTGGTATACAGGGATGCCATAATACACTACGAAACCTGAAAATTCAGGGCAAGTTTTAAATGTAAATGTTAGCAAGAAAAGATCAATAAGATTCAGGTTTATAGACTTCCTTTCATAAACAAGGCTTCCAGTCATTTTCAGAATCAGTTGACCCCTCCACTTACTATAACATGCACGCTGGCGCTGACTCTCAGCCAAACTAATTTTCTGCTCTTGCTTCAAAGAAGATTAGAAGCAGGGAGGGAACTGCTGAAGGCAGTTACATTTTCAGTACTATAGTGTGATCGCTGACAGGTTGACAGGAAGGGCAAGGAAACAAAATACACAAAGAACCACTAAGCAGGACAACGTAAGCCGTAAAATATCAAAATCACCGTTTACTTTCAGATTACAAGCAAAGACAACGATAGCAACATCTCTTCATCACCCACAGATAAAAGACCTGCCATTATCCCCTCTGAATACAACTTGAAAAGTTTATAGATTTTTGTAACATGATTTCCTTCCAGTGTTAAGTAGACTTATTAAATTTATCATATAAACCCCCTTTTTTTTTTACTCCAGAATTCCAAGAGTGGAAGAACACTGCTGTGTGAGCACGTGCTTTGTTTCTACAGATTTAAACTTGGAAGAAATAAAAGGAGCTCAACTGTTCAAGGGTGTGGGTCAGTGCTGAATGTCCAACCTTGATTAAATATTGGGTCTATTAAAAGGTCTTTATGGAAAATCTGTTAAGAATTCTCATAATAGTCAGATGGATAGAGAAATACAAAGTGGGAGTTGATATATGCTGTGAATATGTTTCATTGCTGTTGGTTAATAAATAAGCTGCTTTTGACCAATGCCTTAACAGAGTTAAGCCCGGCTGAAAGATATAAAGTAGGTGGAGTCAGGGAGTAGTCACATAGCCATGCGCAGGAAACAGGAAAAATGACTCCACTGAAGCCCATTGGAACCTTGCTGGTAGGCACAGCCACATGATGATACACAGATTAATAGAAATGGGTTAATTTAAGATATAAGAGTTAGCCAGAAATACGCTTAAGCTATTAGCCAAATAGTACTGCAATTAAAAAGATTTCTATGTGATTATTTCTAGTCTGGGCAGCCAGGAAATGAACAAGCAGCCTCTGACAAAAACACACACTTTTTATGGCTCATCAGACAAATATGCTTGTCCTTATTTTTGAAGATAAAGTATATACACAGATGAGTACATTATATGCATGGTGATTTAAAAATGCTTAGCAACGCAATAGAAAAATAGAGATTGTATGATATAAAATAATTTTGGGTGGCACATATATGTATTTAACAATGAAATACTGTGTTAAAATATTTGAGCTAGCAAAACATTGTAACATATAAGATAAAAATGTGGCAAATAAATTTTATGAGCAATTACTCTGTAGCCAAAAAAGATATTTAACTAAATGCATAGAGAAATGAAAGGAAACTTCATAACCAGGCAAAGAGTTAGATACTACATTAGGAACAGTGCATGAAATATTGGAGTTATAGGTCACATGAAAAGTGAAAGTTTGAGAACTTGGGTTCCAAAGGAAATGGGCAAAGGTGAAAAATCATCTATACAAGGAAATGGAAAATACACTTGGCCTTAACAAAGCCAGTGTTTCCAGGAAAAGTCAAACAGAAATGAGTAAGAACATGGAAGTAGGTGGGGAGCTGTGGCCAAAGTGCATACAGTTTCTGTTAGACAAGGCAGAGAAGCGGCTTTTCCAACGTTAGGGAAGCTGCGCTGCACTGGGTGAAATTAGACTCACGAACCCGATCTTTAACAAAGTAAAACTCTCTTGACCTAAAAATCGCTCTGCTTCCCATTGTCCATCTCTGAAAATGACCCCTGAGTACACACACACACACACACACACACACACACACACACACACATACACAGAGAAAAGGAAACTCCTGACTAGACACCAAAGCTATTGTCGTATTCTCTTCTCTTCCAGAGGTCACCAAAGGTCACAGGCAAAATCTACCCAAGGCTTCAAAGATGGGGCAATTTCTGTAGTGATTATAATGTTGCAGATCATATGTAGAGAAAGACAACCTTTGAGTACTGTTTGAGAATTCATCATAATATTGTTATCAAATTTGATAAATAAAATAGAAAATTTATCCCAAAGAGTATTCAATAAAAGTTAGCCAATTGTATTTGCATAATATTATACACAATACTTTGACTAAATATGGTTCTTAGTAACCAAGAAGAAGATTTGATAGAGAAAAGTCTTTAGTGAGTCTCACTGTATTAAATTCTCACTGAAGAAAAACCGTGACATAGTTTCAAACACACTAGAATACATTTGAATGAATTAACATTTGCTTTTCAAGTTTAAATATAGTATATAGAGGGGGTACTTTTGGTGCTTTTCTTTACACGGTAACTGGGTATACATATACACAATCATGAAATATACATGTGCTACATAAAGTCAGATATTTTGTCATGACAAGAAAGCAGTTACATTTCCATTAATAAGAAAAGAAATCAATCATAGATGTCTACCATCACCTCTAGGAACACATGTTTTAAAAACAGAAAGGTAGAGATGATTATGACTAAAAGTTTTGAAAGGGGAGAAGTAAGGTAATTCCTAAGTGACAAATTTTGTTAAATAAATTGAAACGTTGAGAAAGTCAATCTTTCTTATTACATTTAGGAATAAATTGAAATAGAAAAATGAGTAAATACTAAAGACAAATCCAACAGCATTTAGAAAATATGATGTTTGCTGTTAACACTTCTATTGTGCAAAAAACGTGGCACTGGCACACTTCACAACTTTGAACAACTAAACCTGTTGAAGAGTAACGTTTCCTCTACATATGACAAAGTCTGTGTTTGTCATGGGCAAACTCAAAATATCAGTTTACCTAGGTGTTTCTGCTTTGTACTAATAGAACCCAATGATTCACTTTTTATAGGAGAGAAAATTCAGGGAGAGATAATATCTGAAAAAATTAAGAACAATTTTTATTTCTCTGTTTTATCAGATATTATTACAGTTTGTAAGGTCCTAGCAATTGAGCTATTTTTCTTAGTGCATATATTTATTACTTAGTAGAATAGAATTGTCTTAGGCACTATACAGCATATGTATATATCTATACATCTATTACCAGCTCTGTAATATACCTGCATATGTATAAAAAGTATTTGTATGTTTATATGAATTTACTTTTTTTTCTCAGAAAGGTTAGAAATGTTATTGGTAATATGACCAATGCAAGGTTCTTTTAAATACTAGCAGATATCTAGAAATTTAGAATATTTTAAGAATTCTGATTTTAGACATCATATGAGACACACTGCTTTTGTAATGCACCTGGTTAAGTTTAAAGGCATGGAACGAAGTGATATATAATGATAACTCACTCACCATTGATCTTTGCTCACCCCACCACCCAGCTCACTGCTGATATAGGTAAGAATCTGTAGGTGATTTTATTTTATCTTTTCAGGATATCTTCACAATCTTATTTTGCCCTTCTCTTGGTAACAAATATTTGCTTGCATAGTCTCAGGACAGAGGGTGCCTCTCTCTTACGTTAGGCCAGTTTGTTCTGTCTATAGGAGGCACTGTCTTCAGACAGTCACCACAGTGATTAGGAATTTGAACCACAGTTTCCCCTTTCCTTAACACTGTAAAGTATCAAGGAACAGCACCAGATCTTACTACAGACAGACAGGTAGACAGACAGACAGACATGGACTGATGGGATAGATTGTGTTGTCATTCTCCAGCTATCCAAGATGTGTAGAAAAATTTTCCCTCAACTATTGTTTTTCCAAAATCAAAATGCTGTGTGGCCAATGTTATAGTTAGTTCATATTTTGAGTGTGTGGTATTATATCAACATTTCAACTATATCTTTCTAAAATTGAGGTAAGAGAAAAATAAACCTTGACTGTGTAAAAATGAAAGAGTAAATGTGAAATAAAAAGATATGCATTAGTCACGGAAATAGTTAAGTCAATTGGGTTTAAAAGTAAGCTTTGTGCTAACCCTATAATGGCTTCCTCAGTCAAGATATCTCTTTCCTTGCTCTCATCTCTGTCCTTCCTCCACCTCGACTATCCCATTCCCTCAAATTCTCCTCACCCCTCCCCTTCTCCCTTCCTCTTCCTCTTCCACCTTCTCTTCTCCCCCCCCCGCCCCCACGCTCCCAATTTTGTCAGGCCTTCTTGTCTGTTCCCAATTTCCAAGTGGATCTACATATGTTTTTCTTTGAGTTCACATTATTACTTAGCTTCTCTAGGATCATGAACTATAGGCTCAATGTCCTTTGTTTATTGCTAGTATCCACTTATGAGTGACTACATACCATATCCATTTTTTGGGTCTGGTTTACCTCACTCAGGACAGTGTTTTATAATTCCATCCATTTGCATGCAATATTCAAGATGTAATTGTTATTTTTTTACCACTGAGTAGTAATCTAATGTGTAAATGTACCATAGTTTTTTAATCCATTCTTTGGTTGAGGGGCATCTAGGTTGTTTCCAGGTTCTGGCTATTACAAATAATGCTGCTATGAACATAGTTGAACAAGTGCTTTTGTAGTATGATTGACGATCTTTTGGGTATGTGCCCAAGAGTGGTATTGCTGGATGCTGAGTTAGGTCGATTTCCAATTTTCTGAGAAACTGTCATGCTGATTTCCAAAATAGTTGTACATTTTTGCATTCCCACCAGCAATGGATAAGTGTTCCCCTTACTCCACATCCTCTCCAGCATAAGCTATCATTGGTGTTTTTGATCTTAGCCATTCTGACAGGTATAAGATGAGGCTGACTCCAGCTAAGACTCTAAGCAATAGAGGAGAGGAGGCCTGATCTTGATTTGCCCTGTTATCAGACTGACGAATATCTTAAATATCACCATAGAAACTTTATTCAGCAACTGATGGAAACAAAGGCAGAGACCCACATCAGAGCACTGGACTGAGCTGCCAAAGTCCAGTTGAAGAGTGGGAGGAATAAGAATATGAGCAAGGATGTCAAGACCATGATGGGTTCACTCACTGAAACAATCTACCTGAGCTAATAGGAACTCAACAACTCCAGCTGGACTGGGAGAAAACAGGCATAGGAACAAACTAGTCCCTCTGAATGTGGGTGGCAATTGCATGGCTGGGGCAAACTGAGGGGCCACTGACAGTGGCACCAGGATTTATCCCTACCGCATGTACTGGCTTTTTGGGAACCTATTCTCTTTGGATGTATACCTTGCTCAGCCTAGATATAGTAGGGAGGGCCTTGGCCCTTCCACAAAGCAATGTGCCTTACTTCTCTGAAGATTGGAGGGGGGTGGGGTGGGAGGGTGTGTGGAGGGAATGGGAGGAGGGGAAGGAGTGGGAACTTGTATTGGTATTTTTAAAAAATCTAATAAAATATAAAAAGTAAGCTTTCAAGATGATAACCTTCATCTTTTGCATCAAAATTTACCTTTATATTTTAATAAGCATTGCCAAACATTTTCTTGTTTAATTTTCTCTCCAAAAACTTAATATACAGTATTGTTTCTTTTTATATGTAAAGAGAAAAAATAGAAATGAATTAATAAAAAGCCTCATAGATGGAAACCTTGTATGCTTGTGTTTATATTGTAGGCATAGTAATTGTTCATATTAGAATATGATGAATGATTATCATTGAAGAGAGTATAGAATATGCCAATAAGTAAGGGAGAATCAGTCATCCCTCAATTGAGCTCAACTGTTTTTTTCATTACTCATTAATTAATTTTTTATATACCAATCCAAGTTCCCTCTCCCTCCTCTCCTCCCTTTTACGCCTTCCCCGCACCCCTATCCACTCCTTAGAGAAGTTAAGGCCTCCCCTGGGAAGTCAACAATGACTGTCTGGACCCCTCTCTGAGGCAGGACCAACCTTCTCCCACTCCAACCCTGTGTCTAGGCTGAGCAAGGTAACTCTAGATAGAGAATGATCTCTACAAAGTCAGTTCATGCATTTCTATATTTTTTTAACAGAGGAGTCAGAGCAAATATATATATATATATATATATATATATATATATATATATATATATATATATATATATATATATATATATAAACCTGGTCTGCTTAAATTTTCTATGCTGGAGGATGGAAACATTGACCAATGATCCACTTTACAGCAGTTTGGATATAGACAGTTGAGGACCTGTCAGTCTAAAAGTTTTCATCAAACCATTCAACTAGATCAAATAATTCAAATTTCTGTAGTGTTCTATTGAATTTGTTTTCATTACAAGAATTCTCATTATCTTTTATGTTTTTATTTAGCATAATCAGAAAATAATGCATCAGTTTTCTGGCAGAATGAATAAACTTGGCTAACACAAAAATATTTTTGTCCAAAAATCCATATTAAAAAATTAGAAAAAGAAAACAGTAAAATATATTGATAACTAAATAAACATTTGGAGTGTCTAGTGTAGGCTCCCATTGTCATTTTAAAGAGAGTAAGAATTATTAAATGCCATTTTAGTGGTTTATTTTCAATCATATCGATTCATTTTCTATTTTTGCATTAGCATATCATCTGTCAATTAGCTTCCAGGTTAAATAAGTTTATATATTCAAAGTGTAGGAGACCATCCATCTCATGAAATAATATGATAACTATGCATTACAATCAGTTAAATGCCAATCCAATCAATAATGCTTGGTGCCATATTTATTTTCAGATCTATCTTTCTCATCCTAAGGTACATCCTGCATTTACATGACATCTGTACATCCTGCATTTACATGTATTACTTGCACATTCTGCACTCACATAGTACACGTAGATTTTTGCATGCACATTCTGCATTCATAAATAGTATGGACATATTCTGCATTTATATACAGTATCTGAATATTCTGTATTTATATAAAGTATGTCATTTATATATAGCATGTACACACTCTGCATTCACATAGTACACATACATTCTGCATTTATATGTAGGACATTTACAGTTTGAATTTATATATAGTACACATTCATTATGTGTTCTACCTTAAATGTTTCAGTCCTGTTCTTTTGATCTTCCTTTTTTCAATGTCACATAAAAACTAGCTCTGGAAGATATGCCACAAGAATCGTCACATTCCTTGTGCTTATTTGCTCGCAACTTGCTCCTATTCATTGTGGTTTCTCCTCAAGACAACATTGAGGACCTGTCTTCCAGTATTTGAAGATAATCAGAACCAATTGAATTACAGAAAAATCACTAACCCTCACATTACATTGCCAATATTTGTCAAGTATACAGCCCTATTGATTCTTTTTGTGTGTGTGCTCATGACTTGTACATTTTCATGCTCTACATTTTCAATAACATCTGTCACAAGTGGCATTAGTCTAAGACTCAGAAACAGCTTGAATTCAGAAAGGAAAAATGGAACCACAGTGGGTTTTTGTAAGGCAATTAAGGTAATCCATCTCATCATTTTGGGATACTTAGCCTTCCTCTCTACTTGCATTCTTTGCCATCTTCATGACTTTGTAGTCAAATGCTTCTAAATGCTCCTTAATTTAAGATTTTAGGAGACCATTCCTGAAACTTGTCACATCACCAGCTAAAACAGTTTTGTTTCTTCTACTTTGTGTGTGTGTGTGTGTGTGTGTTTGGAGGGGAAGCACATATGTGTACCTCTTCCCCCTATGTGTATGTGTGTACATGGTGTGAGTGTGTAGAATCCAGATGTCAACTGGTGTAGGAGGTCCTTCTGTATTTGTGTTGCTTTCATTGGTTGAATAAAGAAACTGCCTTGGCCTTTTGATAGGGCAGAAATCAGGTAGGCAGAGTAGACAGAATGGAAACCTGGGAAGAAGGGCAGTGTGGCAGATGCCATGAAACTCCTGTTTGAGACTGATGCTGATTAGGATCTTTCCAGGTAAGCCACAACCTCGTGGTGAATACAGATTGCTAGAAATGGGTTAGATCAGGATGTGAGAGTTGACAAAGAAGAGGCTAGATATAATGGGCCAGACAGTAATTTAATTAACACAATTTCTGTGTGGTTATTTCGGGGATTAAGCTAGCTGGGTGGTGGGATGCAGCCCTCTCCTCTTACAACAGATAACATCAGGTATCTTCCATTACTACTCTCCACCTTTTTGTGAGTTCTTTCACTGGATGTTACTGACATTTTCAGTTGGAGAGTCTATGCATTGAGTCTCTATGATCTTTTTGTCCCCTCCTCCACCCGCTCCTCAGAGTCTGGAGTTCCAGGATCACACTACCACATTCAGCTTTCCCATGGACACTTCAGAAGCAAATTCAAATTCTTATTCTTACCTGGCATGCACTTTACTCACTGAGTCGTATGTTCAACCTGTTTGATTTTATACAATACACAAGCTAGAGGATGATGATGCATATTAGGAGCCAGGATAAAAGCTAAGAACACGTATCATAAATATTATAAACAGAGATGAGAGTAAGCAAGAATCTGACAGCCCTGTCTATGCCTCGCTAGCTTGTATTATTTTCTCAAAGCCTGTCTGAAAATTCTTTTCCAGCCAAATTAAGATGACATGATTGATTTAGTTGACCATGGCACATCTATTTCCAACAGTTTTTTTTTCAGTGAGTTATATGAGGCATCATTTCAAAGACCAAGTGAGGGGAGTTCCAACAGAATCATGCTAACCATTTGGGGTTCTTATGGGAGCGAATATTGGCATCTCTCACATGGTCACCATGGTAGTGTCAGATTATCAACAAATACACTCTAGGAGGATGACTACAGAAGCCGAAGTGGTTCCCAGATGCTAAGTGAAATTTGAATAGCGTGTATGTGTGTTTTTGTTTATGTGTGTATGTGAAAAAAATTTCCTGTCTCTGAGGGATTGATTATTTAAAACAATTTATATGACTTAATTATCATCTCATTCTAAAAATTAAGGAGCAAATGAAATTTGGCAATATCTTCCCAATTTCCTCCTCAGGTTCTTATGGTTTCATCTCATTTGCTTGACAATGATATTTAGTGTTGGGTAGGTAGGAGGGAGGTCAGACTAGATCCAAGAGGCGAAAATGCCTGCAGTTAAAAATAGACTACAGTGAGGTAGGGATTCCAGTCTAGTCTACCACATCCATGTCATGTTAGAGATGCTCAAAATGAAAACATGCTGTACAAACAAAAATATGTGTGATTGATGCCTGTTGAGCAGTGGCCAGGGAGGATTAGAGTTCATTTGTGGTGTTTATTTTCAGAAACCAAAATAAATTATTTGAAAGGGAACTACTTGGTGACAAGAAAGTAAAGAGGAAAAGATAGGATAATAGATATGCTTTATGTTCATTTCCATATAAAATATATTTAAAGTGAAATTACATTGCATCATTCCTAATTACTGCTTTGCAACTGTTCACTGCATCTAACTGTAATTGATTGAGGCTGAAACTATGAAGGGGTCTCTTGTACAATTTAAAATCCATAAGTAAGTGCCATCGTAGCTTCATGGAAGTTTGATTGCTAAAGCATGTAGAAATGGCCTGTTTTATAAGTTCTGTTAAATGTCTTGTAACATAGCAACAGCAGATCCAGGCACATGCTTCAGTGGCAATGACGTCCTGGAGTAAAGAAACTGCAAGGAGCTCTTTCCACGTCTGTGATTTTAGCTGACCAAGGATTATCTCAGAAGCAGAGTGACTGGGGGTGAACTGGAGATGGAGAGCTGTGCAAAGTGCAACCAATACACAGACCCGAGCTGTAACGTGTTCTGTAAACTATAGCTGCCATGCTGAATGAGTAATCATGCTATTGCAGAAATGATAAATAATGCTTTGCTATCTTCACTGGGAAAATGAAGTGTGTGCTGCCCCTCAAATTGCTAAAGGTGAAACCTGCTTCCTGGGACCCATCTGTCAGAAGGGACATGATCTGACAAGATAATTTTTCTTAAAGGGTTGCCTGCTTGGGTCTATGGAATGAAAATATGCAGTTTAAAAATTTATCCTTGTGATTCAGCTGAGGAAGATTAAATCCTAATTAAAACTCTATGGAAGGTGTGTCATAACATCGTGATTTTTAGTGTAATTAACTATGGTTGGGATCTTAGCATCTTTAAAAAACTGCATCTTATGTAGTTTATTTGAACATATTATGGAAGTCAAAATATAAAATATCGGAAAAGATAGTGTGGTGCGGGAGAATTGTCCATATTCTGTCAATCATGATTTCAATAAATGCTGATTGGCCATTAGCCAGGATGTATAGGTGGGACAACCAGACAGGAAGTAGAGGCAGAGCAAGGAGAATAGGAGAATTCTGGGAAGCAGGAAGCTCTCTCAGCATTCCTGCCTGGACCACGGAAGAAGCAGGATGTGACCTGCCCTGCTGAGAAAGGTACTGAGCCATGTGGCTGACATAGATAAGGATAATTGGCTATATAAGTTACAAGAGCTAATAAGAAGCCTGAGCTAACAGGCCAATCAGTTTTATAATCTATGTAGACCTTCTGTGTGATTCTTTGGGACCTAATGACTGTGGGACCTGGTGGGGGGACAGAAACCAATCAGGCCCTCACACTACAATAGTGCACCAAATTATTCTATGCATGTATTTCATAAGCAGAAAGGTCTCTGAAGCTGCCGGTGAGCACAAGTTTCCAACCACAGACTAGTTGTATGAATTTCCTGCAATAATGGTCAGATACAGGAAGAAAATAACACACCCACATTCTTTCCACACACAATATGTCTAAGTTGGACCAATGTTAGTTGAACATCACAGCAACTAGCCATTCCTTGCAGATACACATGCCTCTAGCCTTGGATGAATATAAGACTTCACTAAAGATCTTCTGAGCAGATTCAAGGGTCCAGTCCCTAACACAGCAGATCCAGAACATGAACAGACCTCTAAGGCACTCTCTTCTCCTATGTATGTCACCCATGTAGATGCTGCTCATTTTCAAAACAAATCTTAAGGATTTATTTTTCATGTGTGTGTAGGTGGCAGAGAGATTAAGTGGGCTAGATAAAGTATAGCCTGTAATTGCACAAGTTCAAGATTACTCACTCTTTTCCACTGAACTCATTGATGGTTCTAGCTTTTGTTGCTGATGTAGGAAATAAGTTACTCTGCTTCTTGTGTTAAATTTGAGTTTGCACTATACATTAAATACTGTGACTTTTAATTGGCTGTTTCTTGAAACAATTTCATTATGAATTAATTGTCTTGTTAACTAAAGCATTATCTAATCAAGGGACTTTCCCAATGATGTTCTACAAATGTTTGAGAAACATTTATATCTTAACTAATATAAATTTTAAGGTACTATGCATTCTTTTCTGTAGAAATTGAAATGTATTATCAGAGGTAATAAAAATAGAAAACCTGACCTGAATGGATAACAATTTTAATGCCTAGTCTTAGTAAACTTGTATTTAAGAATACCTTGGATTATATGAACCTATTCATCTAAATTCTCACTGGACAGTGCTATGTTTTCAAGCATCACACAGACATGTGGTCTCAGAAGTCGATGCTTAATATCAGAAGGTTAATTTCTAGACATAATATTGTAGTAATAAAAACTGAAGCTCAGGATTAGATATGAATGCAGAGGTTTTAATGCTTGGGATTATAAATCTGTATTTATGTTAAATATAAGCACACCTTTGTTGGGAGACAATTCTCTGTGTACAACTGGCCTTTTTGCAAGTCTCTTCCTGAACAGTGAACATAATTTCTGTCAGAAAATAGGTGGAAACTTTAAACTTAGCATCTCTTTGCTTTAGTCCCAGTCATTACATCTGCAGGTGAAACCTGCCCCACTCCGTATGTACTTGTGTGAACTGGAAGTTGAACAGTTTGTGAAGGAGTGCTGTCGCCCTGGGCCCTGCTACTGGGAGGAAATTGTGATATCCTCTTCATCATCTAGAGGAAAAACAAAGCAACAGACCTCACACCCCAAAGGATTCTAGACAAATGTCATGATGGAAATCGTGTGTGTAGACATAGCACAAGTAAAAGTTTGGAAAGGTATCTGTTAAAGGGTTTAATATATTTTAGAACCGATGGTCTCTTCTCGCTGGATTTAAACTTTCCCATAAGCATTAAACTTCCTGAGGCAAATGACTAAAATTAATTGCCATGGTGAGAAAAGTTACAGTAGCATCCCTACATGTGCAATTTCATGTTTTATGGTTTCAGTTATGTGGTTATCTATGATGGAACACTTTATTGTACTTTTCACAGTATTTAGAATTATGAATAATATTTGAATTTACATGAATTAATTGACTTTGTTTATTTGAAACTACTGTGTGTGTGATAGATGTGCCAAGAATTTGTTAATCTAAAAATAACCAGTGAATTAAATGCACTAAGTTAACCACAAAACAAATATTTACATTTTAAGGTTTACATTTCAAATAGTACATGGGTATGCAGCACACTGCTCCTGATCAGTATGTTAGAGGTAAATTTGATCTGCGGTTATTACTTTATTATCTTGTTGCATAAATGATAATGTGCTCATTGATATATACATGATTCATCACAACAGATGACAAGGAGTCAACTGGGGGTTTTCTTTACTTTTTCAAGTAAAAGTGAGGGATTAGTTTTAAGGAAATTATTATTTTAAGAAGTTATATTTCCTTTTTTAAAGTAATACTTATGATTTAATAAAATATTTTTCTTCTATTGAAAATAGATTTGTTTCATACAATATATTTGGATTACATTCTCCCTTCCCCTACGCTTCCCAGTTTTTCCCCACCTCCCTTCCCATCTGGAACCACTGTGCCCTTTCCATCCATCCTTAGGAAAGAAGCAGGCATATAAGGAATAATAACAAAATAAATAAATCAAAGTCGAACCCAACAGGAGATGATGAAACAACCAAAGAAAAAGCACAAGGGTCACATATAGATACAAAGACACACGTGTTCACCCCTCAGGACACACATGTTCATCTTTCAGGACACATGTGTTCACCCCCTCAGTACAAACACGTTCACCCATCAGGACATACGTGTTCACCCCTCAGACACACATGTTCACCCCTCAGACATACATGTTTGCCCTCTCAGCACACATATGTTCACCCTCTCAGCACACACATGTTCACCCCCTCAGGACACACATGTTCACCCTCTCAGGACACACGTTTTCACCTCAGGACACACATGTTCACCCTCTCAGAACACACATGTTTTCACCCACAGGACACACATGTTTGTCCTCTCAGAACACACATGTTCACCCTCTCAGAACACACGTTTTCACCCACAGGAAACACATGTTCATCCTCTCAGAACACACATGTTCACACCTGCAGGACCCACATGTTTGTCCTCTCAGGACACACATGTTCACCCCTCAGGACATACATGTTCACCCCTCAGGGCACACCTGTTCACACCCTCAGAAACTCGATTAACAACTCCAAAAGAAGCCATAATAGAAATGGAAAGGATGTGTATGGTAGGACAAAAGTGAATGACTAAATAAACTTCTCTGACAACATTATGAGAAGAACCTCGAAGATGCTGGTGATTTGGTATGTGATGGTCATGTCCTTGAGGGGTTTGTTTGACTGGTGAGTCTCCCTTGGAGAAGTCTAATTTTTCATTTGTAAGTGGCTGTCTTCTAGAAATAGCTTCTGGATAAGGATATGGGTGTGTTCCCATTTCTCCTTTCAGCTCTAGGACGCCACCCAGTGGACACCCATTCAAGCTCTGTGTGTCCACTTTGAGTCCTTGGTATCTTCCATTCTCTCTGTCTCTTACTTTACAGTCTTTCTATCTCCTCTTCCTCAGAGTTCTCTGAGCCCCGAGGGGAGGAATTTGATGGGAACAGCCCATTCGGGGCTGAGTGTTCCATGGTGTCTCACTCTTTAAATAGTCTCAGGATGTGGGTCTCTGTATTCATTCCTCCTCCTTCAGGAGAAAGCCTCTCTGAATGGAACTGAGCAAGGCACAGATTTATGAATATAGAAAAAGGTCACTATGTGCCTTTTTATTTTTATTTTTATTTATTTTTACTGTGTTCCTTTAGCAGAACAGTTATATTTGGATTTGTCCTGGATCTTTGTCCCATGTAGTCTCGGGATCTTGGATACATGAGTAGCATTGTATATGCGTTTTGCCTCATGTAGTGGACCTTAAGTCAAACCAGATATTGGTTGGTCACTTCCACAAGTTTTGTTACACGTTTGCACTAGTATCTTGCAGACAGGTCACCATTATAGACTGAAGAATTTAAGGTTGGGTAGGTGTTTGCCTTTCTCCTTTGGTGGCAAGCACAGTGCCTTCCACAACCATAGTGGTTAAGGATCAAGGTAGGCACGCCTTGATTTCTCCATGTTTAATAAGTTGTATAGGCATTGTCTTCAGGAGTAGGATTGTACCATGAAGTTTGGAAGAGCCACTAGCAACCTTGGTAATAACTTGGGTTATTTGGGGCTACTCATGGAATCCCTTTAGGCAACATCTTGATTAGATATAACCTATTCCTGGTACCAGAAGCTTTATTTGGTGACAAGAGATATTCAGCCATGGCTCTGTCTTCCCTGTTATTTTGAAATTTCATTTAGTTCACTTTCATGTATGTCTACATCATAAGAATCTTCCACCTCATTAGGTTTTGCACTACCACTCTTTTAGCTGCCTTTCCCCACATCCCCTCATTAACTGCCCCACCCATTCCTAGACTCCTCATTCTCCACCTATAACGATTGATTTTATTTCCCCTTCATAAGAAGATGCATCTCTCCCCGCTGGTCCCTTATTCTTGACCCAACATCTGTGGTTATACAGATTGTAGCTTGCTTACCAATGACTAAACAATTAACATGCGCATATAAGCAAATAGTAAATACATATCATATTTGTCTTTCTGGGTATGGGTTACCACACTTGGGTGTTTTTTTTTCTAGTTTTCTCCAATTACCTGAGAATTTCATGATTTATTTTTTGAATGACTGAGTAATATTCAATTGTATAAATGTACCATGATTTCCTTATCAATTCATCCACTGATGGATATTCAGGTTGTTTACAGTTTCTTATTATGAATAGAGCAACAATGAACATGGTTGAGCAAGTATCTTTGTAGTAGGATGAAACATACTATGGGTATATGCCCAAGAGTGATAATGGGTCTTGAGGTAGATTGATTCCCATCTTTTTGATTAACTACCACACAGATTTCCATAGTGGCTGTACAAATTGACATTCCAACCATCAAAGGATGAGTGACTCCCTTACTTCACATCCTTATCAGCATGAGTAGTCATTTGTTTTATTGCTCTTGGCTATTCATCTTGAGATGAAATCTCAAAGTAGTTTTGATTTGCACTTCCCTGATGGCTAAAGAGTTGAACATTTCTTTAAGTGTTTTTCCGCATTTGAATTTCCTCTTTTGAGAATTCTGTTTCTATTCATATCCCATTTTAAAATTGAGTTATTTGTTTTCTAGATGCACAGTTTAGTCAAATATTTTTAATGTAGATATGACTAAATAGATTTTTGGATACTTAAAATGTGAGCCAATGTAGACAGAAAGTTAAACTTAAATTCTTTTTTTACTGCTTATTTTCAGATATATATTAGTGTTTTCTATGCATTTATGTAAGTACGCCATGTGCATGGAATGACAAAAGAGACCAGGAAGTGGATTCGATTCCTTAGAGCTAATTGCAGGTGGTTGTAAACTGAAGTGTCTTCTACAACAGGAGCCAGTGTCTTAACTATTGCTCCATCTACTTAGTCCTAGTTCTTAGTCAGTTTTTCATTAAAGCCTTAATGCCATTAACAGATGGTATGAATTATGTCATTGGCACTTCAATGATGGTTAATACTTTATAAGGACAATGTTCATTGCCTACTATCACCCACCTTTTTTTCACATGCCTTTTTTTGAGATGTGCATGCGTGGTGTCCATATCATCATAAATTACATGGATATTCAACTCCATTTAGGAACAATACTTTCTTCATATATCTTTTTAAAAAAACATTTCCTGATTTTAGATTTATCAGCCCCATCTATATTAATCACTAAAATCATCAAACACCAGCTGATTTTGTAGTTTCAGCTGGGAGGTAATAGTAGGTGGTATCTGAGTTAGAGAGCATCTTGACCTGTATGAGATCTGGTCTCCCAAAAAAGAAACAAGAAATATTGGTAACATGAATAATAAAACATATCTTGTGAAAGTTATTGGGAAAAATTCAAGGAAGGAAAACTTGAAGGAACAGGGTTTTGTCATTTTTTTTATTATTATTATTTGGAGTGAGAATGCCCCTGTTCACACTATTGGTACTAGGAGGCATTAATTGATTCTCTGTGTTCTGCAGTTTCTAAGATCATAAAGCACAACCAAAATTAGACCTTTGGTGGCTGGGGTTTAAAGTTACATGAATATTTACCATTACTTTATACTTTCCTCATTGAAATCTATCTTTACATTGACTGTGGTAGTGACTGGAGGGTAAGAACAGTACATCAACTTGGCCTGGAGAAGCATAACAATAAAAGAAGACAGTCATTTATGTAAAAAATTATTTTTCTTAGTTGCCTGTAGTTATTAGTCTAAAGTTGAAACCCCATTAAATTTTCCTTTCCGAGCAGGAAAAATGACTTCTCTAGGGAAGAGCTCTCAAACTGATTATCCAAGGCAAAGTGTTAGCCCAGAAATCATATACATGCAAATACCTTCATATGGCTAAGAAGATTATATTTATATATTTAGGAATACATATATGATTGTGCAGGTGTGTGTATAACAGCAATTTAAAAATAGAGACTATGAATTTGAGAGAGAGCAAGGGATGTGCATGTGAAGTATTGAAGGAAAAAAGGAAGAGGAAATGGTGACATTATGCTTAGTTTAGAATTTAAAATACAGTTTTAAAACTCTTTAAGACATTTGAAAGTTAAATACACAAGTTACTTCGTATGTGGGACTTAAATACACAGGTTACTTGTCTTAAATACACAAGTTACTTGGTATGTGGGACAGTTTCCTGTGAACAAGTCATAGGTTATAACTATCAAAGGAGGAAGCCTTAATTGAGAAGATGCCTCCATAAGAGCAAGCTATAAGCCTTTCTTTTAATTAGTGGTTGATAGTGGGAGGTCCTAGCCCATTGTGGGTGGTGTCACCCCTGGGATGATGGCACTGCATGCTATAGAAAGGTGGAGCAAGTCATGGGGAGCAAGGCAGAGAGAAGCTTTCCTCTACCGCCTCTGCCTGAGCTCCTGTCTCCAGGATCCTACACTATTTGAGTTCATGTTTTGACTTCCACAATGAGGATGAGCAATCATAAAGAAGTGTAGGCCAAATAAACTCTTTTCTCACCAACTTGCTTTGTGGTCATGGTGTTTTATTGCAGCAATAGAACCTCTAACTAAGACACTTGGTAAGAATTGGGAAAGAACAAAGCAAATACTGAAAAGAGTGGAGCTACTGGCATTAGCTCTACAGTGTAACATGAATATGGTGTGTTTTCAGTAATTTCACAAATAGTGCCCCTCAGTTCTCCAGGAAAACTTTAAATGCACTCTTGAGCTATAGCCAATGAAGATAAATACATAAATAGTAATGTATTTTTAATTTCACTGCATATATGTATCTAATTCTTATAATTTGGATGGAATTTTATAAATCCTAGAAAAGGAACTTGATTATAATTGTTGTTATTAACATGTTATTAACAATCACTGAACTTCAAAAAAAACCTGTGAAAACACATACACAGCAAAAATTCATATTGTCATTATTACTAAGGCAAAGGTGGCAATAAATGGCTGGTGGGAGAGAGAGAGAGAGAGAGAGAGAGAGAGAGAGAGAGAGAGAGAGAGAGAGAGAGAAAGGAACATCAAGTAGAACACTTGAGACTTCCTTGTGATGGGAAATGGGGAAATGTAGTAATAGCTCAGAGCCCAGATTTAGTTATTTAGTTACATGTGGAACTGAGTCTTTCAAAGTGAGAAAGCCCAAAAGCAAGCATGAGAAAAAGCATCCTCTCAGTACCAACATTGGAGGATGCTTTGGCCCATTCTATGAAACAGCTACAGCAGTTTTATAGTATTCTATGTACTCTTACGCTTTTCTTAAATGTGTTGTCTAATGAGCATCTCTGGTATTACATACCAAAGTTTATAGGATTGTATATTAATGCTCACCTATTTCTTAGATTATTTCATTTTTATTTTCATGACATTTCCTAATATTTCGCCCATTTTCTCTTTCATTCCCTTTGGGAAAGTTAGTCTCTGAATATAACCTCATGTATACTGTTTTCCTGTGTGTAGCTGTCAGCATCGCTCTGTCATACATTTTGATGTTAAGACATTTAATACACAGTTTAGAATGCTGCCCTGTGACCTAGAATCACCAGTTTTTGCCACACATTTCAAAACAAACACACAGCAGAGCTGAGCGCTCGAGTAATCACATACAATCTCCTATGTAAAGCATTTAGCATTATCAACAAATTATAAATTTTGACTTTTAGAAGTTTCAAACTGTGCTTGCTAAAATATATTAGAGGAAAACTGGCTTGGCGGTGTTCTATATTATCCTCTTTAATACTTTACTCTAAATTGAACACTTATTGTGTATCAGAAGCCATAAATTATGGCACAGTATTTTTATATTTCTAGTTTTGTCCTACATAATTTTCTACACATCTAGAATTTTCTATGCTTCATTATATGCCACTAACATATACTGTAGTAAAGTTTGTTCAAGAAATCAGCAAGTAATATTTTATTTGGGGGAATAAAATTGCCTATTGAGATCTTTACTTCTTACTTTTCAATCATCATTTCTCTAGATCACCCTATTTTACAGGGGTCAAAAATAAAACTTTAGTTTTATAAATTTTTCATTTGTTTTACATGCTTTAGTATGCAGGTGTTATTGGAGAAGTTTGGCCAAAGAAGTTTGGGAAAGTTTACTACTCCATGTATTGTACTCTTTCTTGGGCATTAAAAGAAATAATTACTGATATTATTAAGACTATAAAAAGTTGTGTGTGTATATATATGTGTGTATGTGTGCTATTCTTATAACCGTCAATAGAAATTATTTTTCTGAAGAGTAATTTTACCATCTCTGACTCTATACTTTAATATTACTTCCTAGACACAATTGAATTAAAAGCAGGAAAGACTTAGCTTGTTGAAGTCAATAAAAGGTCAACATTACTAGTAATCAGAGTAAAGGAGGATCACATCAAGGCTAGCTCTCTCTGTGGTCACAAGTGTTCATCTTTTCACAGTGCTTTTGCTAACTGAACATCTGTGAAGACGGAGCATAATGGCAGTTCCTACTTGTTACCTCATCCTCCACACAATGCTAGGAAATCAGACTTCTCCTTTTGTAGTTTGGATAATCAATAGATTAAATTTTGTATCTATCACCATTCTAACATCATTTCACTTACAATGCTCCTATCAGTTATAACATTTACATTGGTAGTAGACCTCAAACTGTCATGACAAAAGTGGTGGCATGTTCAAGTGAACCTTGGACTTGGGATGTTTTCCTTGGGTAAAAAGACTTTACCTTTCCCGGCTTTAGTGGTGAGCTGTGCGATGCTTGGAAAGGCACAGCAATTAGCTGAGCGTTTCTTTCAACGTGAGATGGAGGTAATCACATGCATAAGACTACTTGACAAATTTAATTATGTCATCTTTATAGGCGTATGGCTTTATTACTGCCATGTCATGTTATTTTTCACAGTTCAAGAAGTATCTGATAAACTTGTGAAACAGTAAGCTGACCTGACCAACAGATACTGCAATAATTTATTGCTTCTGGTATGAGATTGAAATCAGGTTGCCTCATCCACGCCCTTTGCATTGTGTCTCTTTCTCCAACACTGTGGCCTCAGGAAAAAATAAGATAAAGAAGAAGGGGGAAGAGGAGGGATAAGAGAAGAACAGCAACAAACAGTCACAACCTGGGGAGATCATTTCTTAAAGAGACTTTCTGGCTGGCAGGGGCACTGGTGGAGGAAACAGTTCCCAAACAATAAGCTGGGCTGATAAAACAGGTGATGTGGAGAGAGAGATTTCACCAACTTGGCATGCTAATGATGTGGATAGGACACCTCCTTTGTACTGTGAGATTCTTCCCAGTGCTCCACCAGCTGCTCCAGGAAATCCATTACCAACAGGCTCCATTTCAACTTTCCATCTACACTGCTTTTTTAGGATTTGCCCTGTGATGTGTCAAAAGACTCCATTAAGGAAGTATTTAGAGGACTACATATCGACGTTTTGTGCTTACCACAAAAATCTTGTGAGATAGACAAGATAGACTGTTTGATTATGCTGAGGTTGAGGACCTGGATTCCCTGTAAGGGCCCTGAGTTATCTGTGGAATGATGGCTAATCTGGTCATTGTCTGTATTGGTGATTCTCAGTTTCTTTCTCGGGCAAAACCATGATCATCCTTATGTTTACTCTGTGCTTTATGTAAGGATATAGATCACTACAGTAGAAGGCAACAGGCCCTAGCTATTAGAGGTGCAGCAGAGTCTATTACAGACTATGGATCCAGGACAGGCAGGACCAGATGAGTATTTGGTAGTGGGTATCATAGGGAGGAAGCCTACAGAGGTGGTGAGGATTGGTGTGATTACATGAGACTCAGGACAATCACAGAGCTTTGGAGATGATTCCGACTTTAGAGATAATTATAGGCAGAATGATAGCGGTCTCCTCCCAAGAACCCACTGAATCTAAAGCCTCAGCATACTCCTAAGGAAAGTGAATCTTCTGCAAGCTCCTCTCTCCAGCCAAATGGTTTTGATCTTTGGAGGGGGAAAAGCCTTTTGACACAACTTCCAGATAAAGTGATGTAGCGCAACAGTGGCGGATACAATAGCAGAAGCAGTAGCATTAGCTGACTGAGCCATAATCAGACTGGCAGCCAGAATGATCAGGAAATGTGAGTTCAGACTTGGACTTCATCCACATCTAGCAGTGAAATACCATAAGGACAGGGAATTGTCTTTAGGAAATGCAATACTCAATATATATGAAGACTGCCACTCCCCAAATTCCAAGTCTCACAAACCTGATCAGTTTCTAAAGATTATTTCGCCCTCACCCGCTATTACCCTCACCCGCTGCCATCAAAGGACACTGCGGGTGAAGAGAAGTTCTACAAGTCCTGCTGGGTCTCAGTGCTCAAATACAGAGCAGTGGTTCCCTACATACCTTAGAAAAGGCACTCCAGTTCAGCCATCTGAGGAAGGACCAGGAGATGCAGGGAATAATGACCACAGAAGCTGGACAGGAAGGTGACAATAGGGGAGGACACCAAATCTGCACCTAGTCAAAACCCTTGTGGGAAACCCAACCTCTGCGTGCTGTTCTGTCAGCAAGTGTGTGTTTCTCTCCATAGATGGTGAGGAAAAGACTGAGGGAGAAATCTACAAGGAGTAGATCTCTATAGGCCGATCATTTCCCATCCTTCTCCACAGCAGAGCAACCAAGGGAGAATCAAGCCTTAATACAGACAGACAAAATGAGACACTGCCTCCTGACAAAAGAAAAAAGGTTGGAATTACAGAGCAAAGGTGTAAGAACCTGGAAGGATTTTTCAGATTGACAGAGCTGTAAAAGTTCATCTTCCACCCCTTAGAATGCTTTAGGAAGGGAGGAATAAAGAGGGTGAGTGAGTTGTATTGGCAGGTCCAGAAACCAGCAGAGTGCTGGCTCCGTAGACCTCTAGCTTGCCACTCAGCCACCGTCAGTTGTCAGTAACCAGTTGAAATATTTGTACGAACAAAAAGGAGGCTGTTCTGCCCCCTAGAACATCTCAGGATTATACCAAGTGGGCTCCAATTCCAATGTTGAAATATCCAAGGGCTTCCTAGTTTTTAAATATTCTTTGGTAGAATTCAACTGTGTTAGGAGAATCGTGTTTATTTTCATCAGATTGCTTTCCACTCATGCTACTCAGTCCAGGAGAGTTATGGGAGGGAGTAAACAGTATGTCATCATGGCTAAACTTCCAAAGAAACCCTGTGAAAAGTCATGGTCATGAAACCCTTGAGATGCCCACCAATCCTTGGCCTCAGTCTTACTCACATCCACATTCCATCTTACATTTAGACATACCTCGTGCTACTCAAATATAAAGCATATTCTTCCATTTCTATTTTCATCCCATGCTGTAAATAAACACCTGTTTGACCATCTTTATCTTATGAATTGACAATGATTTTAGAATTTTAATTAAGTCTGTATAAAAATTTTAAGCAGTATCTAAAGTCTTCAATAATGTTATATTTCCTTTACAACCATGACCACTTTTCATGTCACTGTTTTGCATGTCAAGTTCTTTTTTGTAAAGTGGGGCATTGATTGCACTATCTAGAAATGCTATCAGGATGAATGCATAAAAAAGTTTAGATAACTTCTGGCAAATGAATGTTACGTGTTTCCATTATTTCTGTTATAGCACACATTAACAGTGTAGCAACATTTCCCCCTGCCCATGAGAAAAGGATGATGAAAACATCATTCTGTCATCTATATTGTATCTGCCTATCATAATGTATGGCAGAAATCAGTTGATTCTATTTTGTCATGGTTAAGGGTTAATTCATTCAAAAGAGTGATCGAGTTTCCTATCTATAAGAATATCTTTAAAAATTTTGGGAAGTATAGGGTCACCATGGTAGTCTGATACTCCATAGGAAGCTATTTTCGTTCACCGTTGTTGAAGAGTCACCATGAACCACACTAAATGGGACCTGTATGATGGTACTAGATTCAAGTTTCACAGTTTATAATTATTTGAAGTACACTTTCAGGTAATAGATTTTAAGAATCTCATTGAATAACGTATTCTTATTTGCATCAAACTTATGAGGAATATAATATGCAGAAAACTTTTACAGTGTAAGATCCAAATCATTTTCCATATATATCCGAATCTCCAAGAATTTAACAATAAATTATTCTAATGGTAATGACTAAAGTTCAATATTTATAGGAAATTTGCACAAATGTAGATAATAGCACAATTCCTGATGTGCTTTGATTGCTTTGAAATGGCGGTTTTCAATAAATATTGAAATTAGGTGGTAATCACTAGCATTATGTATTATTTATCAGCATTTGGATTTCCATGAATAGCGACACCTTTTTTAACACATTAACCTCCCTTCAAAGAGCTCAGGGACAAAACTCAATTCCAAATGCATTACTCTTTTCATGCCTTTTTATACTTCATTATTTATTGTAGAAATGTATACACACTCTTTGGGTCGTAAGGAGTTCATTACCCAGTCGTGTCTAAAATAGCTCTAAGCTAGGAATATTCTCGCAGGTATCACATGCAAATAAGCCTGTCATACAGTTTCTTGGCTTATTCTTTGAAAGTTTTGTAAACATAAAGTCTAAAATATTTGTGCTCATGTGGCACTGGATATTCTAAAAACAACCTTGAAACCCTAGAAATAATACAGGAAAAAAGGAATTCTTTCCAGCCCATGGAAACACTTGCTTAGCTTTATAGCTGTGGAGAGAGGCAAATATTTTAGGAGAGAACATATGATGTCTTTACTATCTTAATAATAATTAGAATTTTCATTTCAACATTTATGGGAGATAAGTTGGAAGATATCCCACCACTAGAACATCCCCTTGAGTTTTAAAATCCATCTGCAAAGTGAAAGAAGATCAGGCTGATAAATATGACACTGGGGATTTTAAGAACTAACTGAGTCTGCTTTACAGCTGTTTGAATATAAAGCTATGGATTTTAAAAGATGAATTTTGACAAAATAAATATTTTGGATGCTCACTATAACTTAAATGTGGACCATTTCTTTGACTTTGGTGTGTATTTTCTAAGATGCCAAGTTTGAAAATATTGGATATAAATTTCAGTCTTAGCAATCATTTCTACACAAAGTGAGAGAGAACAATGATGAAAGATAAGTAACTCTCAGAGAGTGATACAGTCAGAAGGTCACGGCTCATCCTCTTGTGTACAAGGAAGTAAAGTTCAAATCTCCTTGATTGCTTCCTAGGAGAAACCTGGAACAATTGCACCAATTGCTCTAATATGAGAGTCTCCACTATCTGTTATGGTGTTTAACAAATCTAAAAAATATTTTGGGTCTCCTGTCACCTCTCAGATGCCTCAACTACCAAGTAGATTATATGTACTATGCTGAGCAAAGGTAGCCTCTTATTAACCTTAATTCCCCCTCATAATTCTACATGCTCTTTACAGATTTTCAAAATGAAATATGCAGCCAAACTGCTGCAGCGCAATGCTTTCTTCAGTGAGCAAGTTGAGCATTGTGGAAAGATAGTTTTAAATGTAGCAAGAGTGCTCTTTGTTATGCTCTTCCTAACCACAATGTAAATATTTCATAAATTATTAAGAAGTTTAAATTGGAAAATGTTGAATAAGATTAGAAATGGGTTATACTAATTAGCTATGTTTACAATAACAAATACCAGACATAATTAGGTTATAATGAGAAAATGCTCAGATTCGGAAGTTCCATTCTGTATCTAACTGCCATGTTGCCCTTAGTACAATCATGTGACTATGTATTACGACTAGAATAATATAAAGTAGCAAAACCACTGACCTTGTGACCAGAAAGACAAGATACACACGTACATGAGAGAGAGGGGGGTAACTGGGGGAACTGAATAGACTGGAGCCCCACTCTCTTCCAAGTCATTTCAAGAACTCACCAGGCACGCCTTTAATCCCAGCGCTCCACAAGCAGAGCCAGGCAGATCTCTGAGTTGAGGCCAGCTTAGTCTTCAGAGTGAGTTCCAGGGCAGCCGGAGCTACATAGAGAAACCCTGTCTCAGAAAAAAAAAGTAAAGAACTCATCAAAAATCACCTAAAGGTGTAACCTGAGGTCTTACCTCTTAAAGTTTTCAACACATTGGAATAGCACCAGCTAGGACCAAGTATTTCACACATGGCCCTCTTGGAACATTACAGATCCAACTACAGCACTGACTTAGCCTTCCTTGTGAGGACGCTTAGAAACAATGAATGAACTGTGGACACGTTGGTGAAGGTGAAATCAGCAGTGCTATCTATTTTCTTTCACAAAAGAATTATTTTTGCCTCAGACTTCATAGCTTATAACCTGCCTTAAAGTCATTGCAGTAAAAACTATGATAAAGCATCATTCTACAAGATCCAGTAATAAACAAAAATGAAATTTACATTTAGGAAATATGGCTTTGTACATGGACAAAACTGCACACACACACACACACACACACATCTCACAAATAAAAGCTGTATCTGCCATGTGCATCCTTATAAAGTCTATGTGCAGATAAGTTAACAGGGTATCTCTCTTATAATATATCTGAATGGATAATGTAGACCACCTGACATTTCAGCATCCTGGAATGTCCTTTGAAGGCTCCTGTTCTTACTTAAAGGACTGTATAAACAACAATGATGGACATAGTGAGTTTATATTCCCTGATACTGACTCCAATCAAATTCAAAGTCTGATAAGCATGGTACCTTTACTTCATTCTTTTTTAATACAAACCACTAGTTAGTGAAATGTTCTCTGATTTCATATTAAATTTCAATTTTAATACCACTCATGCCCTGGTATATCTTAATTCTGGGAAACTTAGGTTTTCCTTACTTAAAGGCATCAATAAAGCACATTTTAGGGTGAGATGCCTGTGTTTCAGAGAGTTTTCATGCTTGAAAGCTGGGCAGCACGGCAGGAGCACAAACCTCATTATCGGCTCTAGTTCAGGCCCATTACTTTAACTGGTATCATCACACAGCATTCTGTAGTTTTGCTTACACATTGAATCGTAAATGCAAGTTAGATAAAGTTTTATCTTGTGAAGCAAAAGAACAGGCAATTTCTCCTCGTCTTTTTTTTTCTTTTACTTTTTAGTACAAGCCACTAGACAGGTATTATCTTTTTGTTACTGAAAAGAATCAAAGGAAAGGAGGTGGATGACTTGTTTGAAAAAATAAGTGCCAGGATTTTTGAATTCACATGACCATAATTTTGTCTTAAAATGACCCTCTGTTATATGACATTGTCTTTTGAGAAAATAAAGTACTTCTAAGCAAGAAAAAATGGTAAAATATAAAGTAACCGATTTTAGTACAAGCTGAGCAAATTCATAGCTAGGGCCTGTCAAAGAACGGGGTAGATATTTATGGGGTTCAAATTTTAATCTTTAAAATGAGGAAATAAGATATGGTGCATGTGCTTTTGAGGTAGAAAAACACAGAGAAAACTTACAATAAGCCTATATGAAAAGCAAATCTGACAGAGAGCTTGGTTACTTGTTGTTTTTTTTTTCTTCTGTCAATTTTAATCTATCTCTGTAAAGGGTTGACGATGTATTTTCTCAAGACATAAGAAAACATTAAAAAACTTAATTAAAACAAGCATTTACCATACACTAAAGTTATCAACTACAGATAATGGAGACATTCTAGGAGTCATTTCTGTTCCTTTGAATCACGAGGAAATACAATCAGTTCAAGTCTTTCAATGTTGCTTTTCCATGATGCAATGTAATGTCACACAATCACATCATATGGTGAGAATTGTGCTTATTAATATCTCTCTATGTATTGACCACTTTTCTGTGTGGCTGTCGATTCAGTCAGATCTTTCATTAAGTGCCAGGGGAGAGTATTCCTCAGTGTTAACCAATACAGCTGCTCCCTGCTTACCTAATGTGTGCATGCTCAGATGGCCTCGCCTGAGAGCCTAGCTTCTGTCCAAGTACTCTTCCCAAAGTGCAACGGGACTCCTTCCATGGGGCACGTTAACTTTGTAACCAGCACAACGGTGTGGACGAGAAACTGGAGACACAAGCACCACAGAGGAGAGCACCAGGATCCAGTCCATGGCCAGAGATGTGCTCCACCAAAGCAGTATCTCCAGAAACTATGGGGAACTTTCATTTGCTTTCATTGCTTTTACACTTTTTCAGAACTACATATACTTAAACGCATATGTTACATTTGTTCTAACATGATACCAGGTAGTTTTTCTTGATTTCCCAGGACATTTGCATTATTAATTAAAACATAAAACTGCATTTCCGTTTTTCAGTGTTTTGCCTTGGTTGTTTTAAAAAAAAATGTCCCAGCAAACTGCTTCCTCTTTTCTGTCTTAACAGCAGGGCATTTTTGCATAACTAGTTGCTATGCCTGGTGGTTTACTTTCTGATATCTGTGATGCGGAAAGGTTCAACAGGGATGAATTAGAGGCAGAATTCTATTTTAACTATTTGCAAAGAAATACTTTTCCTTTTGCCAAAACTGATTGAACTTCAAAGCCTCCCTAAGATATCATGCATAATTTATTGTAGGAGAAGGAAACAATAAAATCCAGGACAAGAGCTGGAACAATAGCGTTTTAAATGAGCTGCCATGACAAGGGAAGTGCTTGTGTGGAGATGAATACAATTTCCAACCAGCGTTTAAAAATATGTAAGCCTGGTAATACCTGAGGGCCGGTTGTTGCAAGGGCATTTCTCATAGAATACCGACAAGAGAAACAACTCAACAATGTTGTCACTGTTTCTATTTTTTCCCAATCGTAGTATTCCAATCGGAGAGTATTAATTGCCTTTAGACCTACATTCCTTCATGGGTTAATTTACAATTCACGGATCAAGCTGCATGGTGCTCATGTATGTTCTATAATTTAGAGATCCCTCGGGGAGGTTTAATGTGCCCGTGAGTTTATGTTGACATTCATGAGCTACTTAAAATACTAGAAGGCTTTGTCTCCAAACTGTATGCAGATTCCTTCTAGATTATTCAGGAAAATCCCACAAGGTTCTCCAGCCCATAAGAAAACCTTGTAAGTGGACACGGAAAGAGAGCTATTTGCATTGTCTGGACGAATCCATATTTAAAATGTCAAAATTGGGTATAAATTGGCCACAGTCATGAGTATTTTTGTAGCTTTTGTAGGCACTTAACCAACATCAAAGTAAAATTGCTGAGAAGTACTGAACTTTAAGCACAAGCTATAAGTGTTCATTAAAAATTAACTTTCTTGAATAAAGTAAAACAAGCTATGTTCACATAATGCTTCACTCAACTTGGCAAAATTAGCACAGGAATAAAAAATTATATATGAAGTGGAAATGCATAATCACAATCTTTCAGTGTGCTTTATGTAAGTATGATCTGCCACAAAATGGTTTAATTTTTAGAAGAAAATATAATGTAGAAAGTTCTATGTTCCCAGCATAGATAAACTACACTTTTAGAAGACATGATTATGATAATCCTCAGAGGACACTTATTATCTGTGTCTTTCATAAAACTTATGGATCTTATATATTAACATGTACACTGAAAATTTTCAAATATGCATTATATTACTTGAGAGCTTAACTATATATCTATTTATGAAGTAAGTATAACTTATTCCATTTAGTTTCCTAAATATATTTTAGAGAAATTTAGAAACCTTTAAATATTTTTTTATTCAAAATCCATATTTTTCAAAGAGTTGAAATGAAATTCTTTTCTGCTAAGTAAGTTTTACTAGTTCAGTGACTTATATTTTCAAAGTGTGTAGATGCTTTCTTTATTCTGAGACAGGGTCTCAGTGTGTGCCTTGGCTGTCATGAAGTTGTTTGTAGCTCAGGCTGGGCTCAAAGAGACAGAGATCTGTATGTCCTGCCTGTGGAGTGCTAGGCTTAGAAGAGTAAGCCCCCAAGCCCAGGCTAGCATTTTTTTTCACAATATTTCAGCTACTTTCACATTTTTCACTGTAGCAAAGATAACAGAGGGAGAGCATACAGTTCAACTAGCAAAGCCCACTCACTTTTCCTTGAGCACATAGGTAAACTATGAAACACAATGTTCTCAAACTGATTAAGATTGGGACAAAAAAGCATGTCAGTAATGTTGGGTGCTGGCTGCTTTTGCTGAGTTTACTTCCCAATACCCATATTGAGTGACTCTCAGTTGCCTATAATTCCAGGAGATCTGCCACTCTCCTTTGGCTTTCTTCTGAGTTCCAAAGGCGCACACACACACACACACACACACACACACACACACAGACACCAGTCTCCTCGGGTACCTGCACCCATGTCTGTGCACACACACAGAGGCACCCTCATATAGACATAAATAAAATAAAATCTTAAAATTATTGAGTATGATTATTCAATTACATTTTGCAGGGGGAATGGATAGGAATCATTCCTTTTAGACCTGGTCTATGAGAGAGATGCTTACCTCCTACTCTTCAAGACTCATGTTGCTATAGCACTGGCAACAGCAAATGATGACAGCCAGCAGGCAAAGCCATGCACAGACCTAACAGCCCATTGCAGGTTTCAACAGAGATGTGTACTCCTGTCCAGGCAACCGATTAGTGTTGAACTTCTGTGTTAAAGAAGTCTACCTTAATCTAGGAGAGTCAGCCATGTCAGCACTACAGCCAAGAGTTGACCCTCACTGATCCTGAGGGTAAGCCGTGCTACATTCCTTGGTGATATCTTGAATACCCTATTTTATAACATATAATTCAAATCTCTCTACAGAATATTTTATTTTTGAAGTAAAATTTCTGATTTTACTTTAGCATATTTTACTTCTAAATTATATAATTTATTTAGATTTAGTAAATTTTGGAGAAATCTAAGCAAAACTAAAGCAAACTCAAACAAAGCCCTAGAGATATTTTGAAGGTTCAGAGAAGGCAAAGAGTTTTCAAGTCTAGGATGAAGAGGTTGTTCTTTCTCCTGGGCTGCAGGATATGGAAAACCTAGAAGCTCAGCTGCCAGGATTTGCTTGAACTCTGCACATTCTAGAATGGATCCATCCTGTTTTAGTGACTGGCTCTCTCTTGGCTAGTCATGTTATTGAACTGTTTAAACAGAGGCCTTATATTATATTATAGCTATGTAGTATACAGTAATATACTATATTACTATAGTCAGATTTCTGTGGCTGTTATAAGATAGCTTAGACAAGGAGGAAGGATTTTATTGGACTCTCAGTTACAGATGTTAGACCAAATCACTCTGGCCTTGTGACAAGGCAACACAGCATAACAGCCAGCAGTGGGTAGAACAAAGATGCCCAAAGAGAAAGATAAAGGGTACCAGTACCAGAATAGTTCCCTAAAAATCCATTTTAGCCACACTTCACATGACCTAGTTCCCACAGCTGGCGTCATTTCCCTGTCTCCCAACAATCTACTCAGCTATAAGCTCATCAATAGTTTAATTATTGACAAGTCATTGGTTGATGATCAAGTCCCTTCTCAAAGCTCGCCCCGTAGACTATTGTTACAATGGAAATAAAGTCTTCAGTATATGTACTATCTTCAAAGAACACACTATATCCAAACCATAACAACTGGTTTGCCTAGATGGTTTATACGAAGTGTGGAATTTATGGTACTAGTTTCTTTCCTTCTGGGAAGTCTGAGGTCAGCCAGGCGTGTAGAAAGGGCTCTGATTAGTGCCCTTCTGGACAATGCTCAGCACATACTGTCACGAATTGTTAGCAGAATTACATGTGTCAGAGAATTATGTATCCTTAAAGTGTTTTGCCCTTGACATAGTGAATTCATTTACTGATCTGATTCCCTACTCCCCTGCCCTGCCTCCATTTGAATTAGAGACACAATCCAGTCTGGAATGACCTGTATTCTCTCAGAGGAATGGGATGTGCAAGCAGCGAGAGCTTTACAGTTCTTAAAAGCTAAAGATCACACTAGTAAAAGTGAATGAAGATTCTGGACATAAATCCACCACATGGCTCTTTAGTGACCAGTAGGAGTTGGAGTAGCTGCTTGAGGAAACAATATAAATGGTTGCTTTATATCTTTGACTACTCTGTAACCACAATCAATACTATAATATGCAAGTACAGCCTGACATATTGCAGGATGAGACAAGGTAAACTTATATTAATGTTAGTGACTATGAAGTTGATGACTTGCATGCCTTGAGTGCCACAGAGGTCCCAGAAATCATCTACTGCAGTGCACCTGTAATGATATTTATGCAGACATGTGCACTCCCTTTACTAAATAATAGCTTAAGTAATGATGATACATAAAAGTTCAATAAATACATTGTAACAATTATTTTCTAAGATATTATGCCCTGGAGAGTATATATGTGTGTGTGTATAAATATTATGACTCTTCCAGTGTAAAATGGAAGTGAGATACGTGTAGAAATGATCTATGACATAAGACTGTATATCATAGTTGTAATAAAGCAGAAAGCATGTTAAAAATTTATTTTAATAAATAAAGCTTAGTTAAGTTATGGAAAATGTCAGAAGATATATTTTTTGGCTCACATATTTTACCCAGATCCATAGATTTATAGATTTCTCTCTTCCAAGTTTAGCTAGTTACAGCTAGATCTTTCTTCTGCCTGTATAGATTTGAAACTACCAACACAAGGCTATTAATATATAGATTCATTAATATGAACATTTAATTGTGTCAAAAGGTACAAATAATTATTATTTAAAGCACACACTGTAATCTCGCATTATAAGAACTGTGCAAAGTTCATGAAGTTAGACGAATGAGTGTTAGCTGCTTCAGATTCTTCAGAAGCTTGCTCTACTCCAGAATGGCCAAAAAACAGTCAGTGAAATAACTTTAGTGCTGTAAGTAACATCCAGATACAATAGAAAAATTTTTAGGAGGCACTTTACGACTTACCTAAGACACAGAGAGAACAAGCTCCATCAGGAGCAGAAGCCAGAAGCAAACCTGTTCCCAGGACACAAGGGGATCAGGATTGACCCAGAGACCAGATCCAGAGCCAACGATCCCTACCGGAACAGGTACAAAGGAGTGACCACTGAGCAAGTGAGCCAGAGCCAGAGACTGCTGAGGGTCCAGATGTGAATCCGGGACCCGCAAGGGAGTGGACCTAGACCAACACCCCAGTGGGTCTGGATGAGAGTCTAGGACCTCCCAGGAACTAGGCCAGAGCCAGAACCTCTGTCAGCCTGGACATGAGTGAACCTGGGTCTTCCAAGGGAATAGGCAGGAACCAGAGATCTTGATGGGGCCAGGAGCGAATCTGGGACCTCAGAGAGAGTAGGCCTGAGCCAGGTTGTCTGTGGGTTTGGGCATTGGTTTGGGACATCAAAGGGAGTAGGCAGGAGCCTGGAACCCCTATAAGTCCCAGCACAAGTCTAAAACTTCTGAGGAAGTAAGCAGGTCCTCTGCGGGTTTGGGTGCACCCGAGCCTAGAACCTCCCAGGTAGTAGACGGGAACCAGAAACCTTTCCAGGTCCAACTCCAACCCAGGGACTTCTGCAGGAGGAAATCCAGACTAGGATTTACAGATACAGGTCAAAGCCTAAACCAAAGTTGCCCTGAGGCAAGGAACTCCACCTTGGGCAACAAATTCCACAGGAGTGGAATTGATTGAGACTCTTAGGACAGACAGAGAGAGCCAGAGGAAACAAGCTCCACCAGGAGCCAAAGCCAGGAGCAAATCCAGCCCTGGGAGCCAACCAAGTCCTGGGACATTGGCAGACCAGGATTGAGCCAATGACCTGACCTCCACTGGAACCGGACTGGGACTGAACCAGTTACCTAAGACAAAGAGAGAACAAGCTCCACCAGGAGTAGAAGACAGGAGCAAACCCAGTCCCGGGACATGAGCGGATCAGGATTGAACCAATGACTAGATCCAGAGTCAGCGATCGCCACCAGAACAGGTCTAACTCCAAGCCAGGGACTTCTGCAAAAGGAGATCCAGACCAAGATTTACAGAAACAGATCAAAGCTAGCACCCTAGGCCAAAGCAGGCCTGAGACAGCAAACTCCAAGGGAGCAGACCAAAGCACAGGAGCACTGAGCTACCTCCAGGAATAGAAATAACCCAATGGGGTAATTAGAACTGTGACACTGACTGTACCACAAGGAAAACCATCTTAGCTTTTAATTCACTGGCACCTAGATTATTCAACAGAATCTCAGACAGCCCCAACCATACCTATTAGAGGAAAAGATGAGTAGAAAAGGTAAGATCACATGCTAGACCACAAAGAGCAACACAATACCAGTGAAACCCAAAGACCCTACAAAAGTAAGACCTGAACAACCAAATATGGATGAACCAGAAGAAAATGATCTAAAATATAACCTCAAGAGAATGTTTGAAATTCTTAAAGATGAAATGAGAAATTACCTTAAAAAATGGAAAAAAAAACAAATAAAAAATTGGAAGATATCAGCAAATCACTTAAAGAAAACCAAGAAAAAGAACACAAACATATAACAGAAACTACTCAGGACTTGAAAACTGAGATGGAAAAAATAAAGAAAACACAAGCCGAAGAAATTATAGAAACAGAAATCATGAGGAAAAGATCAGGAACCACAAATGCAAGTATGAACAACAGAATACAAGAAATGGAAGAGAGAATCTCAAGTGCAGAAGATAAAATAGAGGAAATAGACTCATCAGTTAAAGAAAACATTAAGTCTAACAAAAACTTAACCCAAAATATCCATGAAATATGGGACAACATTAAAAGGCCAAATCTTGGAATAATAGGTATAGAAGAAGGAGAAGAAGGTCAACCCAAAGGCACAGAAAATTTATTTAACACAATCATAGAAGAAAACTTCCCCTACTTAAAGAAAGATATGCCTATGAAGATACAAGAAGCTTACAGAACACCAAATAGACTGGATCCAAAAAAAAAGTCCTCTTGCCACATAATAATCAAAACACTAAACATACAGAGTAAAGAAAGAATAGTAAGAGCTGCAAAGGAAAAAAGCCAAGTAACATATAAAGGTAGACCTATCAGAATTACATCTGACTTCTCAGTGGAGACAATAAAAGCCAGAAGGTCATGGTCAAGCATTATGCAGACATTAAGAGACCACAGATGCCAGCCCAGACTACTATGCCAGCAAAACTGTTGATCACCATAGAAGGACAAAACAAGATATTCCATGACAAATCTAGATTTCACCAATACTTAGCCACAAACCTAGCCCTACACAAAATACTAGAAGGAAAACTCCAACCCAAGGAAGATGGCTACATCAACAAAAACATAGACAATTGATGATCCCATTACAGAAAATTCCGAAGAAGAAAAAAATAACGCACAAATTAACATCACCAACGATGAAAACCAAATTAACAGGAGATAGCAACCAATGGTCATTAATATCCATTAATGTAAATGGACTCAACTCACCCATAAAGGCACAGGCTAACAGATTGGATACGAAAACAGAATCCATCCCTTTTCTGCATACATGAAATGCATCTCAACCTCAAAGACAGACATCTTCTCAGAGTAAAAGGTTGGGAAAAAATATACCAATCAAATGGACCTAAGAACCAAGAGGGTATATCTATCCTAATATCTAACAAAATAGACATCAAGCTAAAATCAGTCAAAAGAGACAAAGAAGGACATTCATATTAGTCACAGGAAAAATCCATCAAGAGGAAATTCCAATACTGAACATCTATGTCCCAAATACAAGGGCACCTTCATATGTCAAAGAAACACCTCGAAAGCTTAAATCATACATTAAATCCCACACACTAACAGTGGGAGACTTCAACACTCCCCTCTCACCACTGGACAGGTCAATCAGACAAAAAATGAACAGAGAAATAAGAGAACTAACAGATGTTATGACTCAAATGGACTTAACAGATATCTATAGAATATTCCATCCAAACAGACAAGAATATACATACTTCTCAGCACCTCATGGAACCTTCTCCAAAATTGACCACATACTCGGTAACAAAACAAACCTCAACAAATACAAAAAATTGGAATAACCCTATGTACCTTATCAGATCACCATGCTTAAAAACTAGAAGTCAACAACAATACCAATTCCAGAAAACCCAAAAACACATGGAAATTAAACAATGCTTATCTGAATTATCAATGGGTCAAGGAAGAAATAAAGAGAGAAATTAAAGATTTCCTAAAATTCAATGAAAATGACCACACAACGTACCCAAATTTATGGGACACAATGAAAACAGTGTTAAGAGGCAAATTCATAGCACTAAAGTTCATGTCTACATAAAGAAACTGGAAAAATCCCACACTAGTGAATTAACAGAACATTTGAAAACTTTAGAACAAAAAGAAGCAAACTCACCTAAGAGAACTAGACGGCAGGAAATAATCAAATTGAGAGCTGAAATCAACAAAATAGAAACAAAGAAAACAATACAAAGAATCAATGAGACAAAGAGTTGGTTCTTCGAGGAAATCAACAAAATAGACAAACCTTTATCCAAACTAACCAAAAGGCAGAGAGAGAATATCCAAATTAAAAAAATCAGAAATGGAAAGGGGGACATAACAACAGACACAGATGAAATACAGAGGATCATCAGGTCATATTTTGAAAATCTATACTCCTCAAAATTGGAAAACGTAAAGGAAATGGACACCTTTCTGGATAAATATCACTTACCAAAATTAAATCAAGACCAGAGAAGCAAATTAAACAGACCTATAATTGCTGAAGAAATAGAAACAGTCACCAAAAGTCTCCCAACCAAAAAAAGCCCAGGACCAGATGGTTTCAGCTCAGAATTCTACAAAACTTTCAAAGAGGAACTAATACCAATACTCCTCAAATTATTCCACACACTAGAAACAGAGAAAACTCTTTTTATGAGGCTACAATTACCCTGATACCCAAACCACAGAAAGACAATACTAAGAAAGAGAATTACAGACCAATCTCACTCATGAACATTGATGCAAAAATACGAAATAAAATACTAGCAAAACGAATCCAAGAACACATCAGAACCATCATCTACCATGACCTAGTTGGCTTCATCCCACAGATGCAGGGATGGTTCAACATATGAAAATCTGTCAATGTAATCCACCATATAAACAAGCTGAAAAATAAAAACCACGTGATCATCTCATTAGATGTCAAAAAAACATTTGACAAAATACAACATCCCTTCATGACAAAGGTCTTGGAGAGAGCAAGGATACAAGGAACATACCTAAACATAATTAAGGCAATATACAGCAAGCCAACAGCTAACATCAAACTAAATGGAAAGAAACTCCCAGCGAGTCCACTGAAATCAGGAACAAGACAAGGTTGTCCACTCTCTCCATACCTATTCAATATAGTTCTTGAGGTCCTAGATAGAGCAATAAGACACCAAAGGGAGATCAAGGGGATACAAATTGGAAAAGAAGAAGTCAAACTCTCACTGTTTGCTGATGATATGATAGTTTACATAAGTGATCCCAAAAATTCTATCAAGGAACTTCTACAACTCATAAACACTTTCAGCAATGTAGCAGGATACAAGATTAACTAAAAAAAAAATCAGTAGCCCTCCTGTACACAGATGATAAAAGGGCTGAGGAAGAAATCAGAGAATCAACACCCTTCACAATAGCCACAAATGGCCTAAAATATCTCGGAGTAACTCTAACCAAACAAGTGGAAGACTTGTATGACAAGAACTTTAAATCTTTGAAGAAAGAAATTGAAGAAGACACCAGAAAGTGGAAAGATCTCCCATGCTCTTGGGTAGGCAGAATTAATATAGTAAAAATGGCAATCCTACAGAAAGCAATCTACAGATTCAACGCAATGCCCATCAAAATCCCAACAAAATTCTTCAAAGACCTTGAAAGAATGATTATCAACTTCTTTTGGAAAAACAAAAAACTGAGTACAACCAAAACAATCCTGGGCAACAAAAGAACTTCTTGAGGCATCGCAATCCCTGACTTCAAACTCTACTAGAGCTACAGTACTGAAAACAGGCTGGTGCTGGCATAAGAACAGACAGGAGGACCAATGGAACTGAATAGAAGACCCAGATATCAATCCACACATCTTCGAACACCTGATATTTGATAAAGAAGTAAAAAATATCAAATAGAAAAAAGAAAGTATATTCAACAAGTGGTGCTGGCACAACTGGATATCAACATGTAGAAAAATGAAAACAGACCTGTATCTATCACCATGCACAAAACTCAAGTCCAAATGGATCAAAGAACTCAACATAAAGCCAGCCACACTAAACCTTATAGAAGAGAAAGTGGGAAGTACACTTGAACACATTGGCGCAGGGAACCACTTCCTAAATAGAACCCCAGAAGCACAGACACTGAGAGAAAAAATTAATAAATGGGACCTCCTGAAACTGAAAAGCTTCTGAAAAGCAAAAGGCACGGTCAACAAGACAAAACGACAGCCTACAGAATGGGAAAAGCTCTTCACTAACCCCACATCAGACAGAGGTCTGAACTCTAAAATATAGGAAGAACTCAAGAAATTGGACACCAAAAAATCATGTAATCCAATAAAAAAATGGAGTACAGACCTAACAGAGAACTCTCAACAGAGGAATCTAAAATGGCTGAAAGACACTTAAGGAAATGTTCAACATCCTTAGTCATCAGAGAAATGCAAATCAAAACAACTCTGAGATTCCATCTTACACCTGTAAGAATGGCCAAGATCAAAAACACTGATGACAACTTATGCTGGAGAGGTTGTGGGGAAAAGGGAACACT
>PVIU01013358.1:0-11984 GCA_004026605.1 Ondatra zibethicus | reverse complement strand
ATGCCCCTCGATTGAAGAATGGATAAAAAAAAATGTGGTACATTTACACAATGGAGTACTACACAGTAGAAAAAAATAATCAACAGCTTGAATTTTGCAGGAAAATGGATACAATTAGAAAACATTATTTTGAGTGAGGTATCCCAGACACAGAAAGACAATTTTCACATGTACTCACTCATAGGTGGTTTTTAAACATAAAGCAAAGAAAGCTGGCCTACAAACCACAATCCCAGAGAACTTAGACAACAATACTGACACTAAGAGAGATTTACATAGATCTAATCTACATGGGAAGTAGAAAGTAGAAAAAGACAAGATCTCCTGAGTAAATTGGGAGCATGGGGACCTTGGGGAGGATTGAAGGGAGGAGGGGAGAGGCAGGAAGGGGAGCAGAGAAAAATGTAGAGCTCAATAAATATCATGGGAAAAAAAAGAAAAACCAAAAAAAAAAAGAAAGAAAAAGAAAAATTTTCAGGAAAAGACAGAAGATTTAAAATATCATTAAGCCTGAGGGTTATAACTGAATCCCTGACTTCTGACAAAAGCAATTTATTTGAGTAAGCTGGGGCCATCCTTGAAGAGATTATAATGGAAAAAAATTTAAGAAATAATTCAGCACACATTATATCCCAATGAATGAGGAAATACAATCTTAAGATTTTAGCTTCTGAGATGTTCAGAGTCAAAAGAATGTTATAAACACATTTAGGCAAATTTTAATGTGCATGTAGCTAGAGAAAGTAGCAACAAGCAGGAAAAAAATACTAAAAGTGAGAGAGATGGGGCTGAGGAGAAGGTTCAGTGAGTAACGCTGTGGAAGTAGGAGATACTGAGCTCAGATACCCAGAGCTATGAATTTGAAAACCATGGAGAGCTGGATGCAGTAGATCCATTCAGCAATCAAAGATGCTCCTGTGGGGTGATAGGAGCTAGAGACAATAGGATCCACAGAAGTCAATTGTCCATCTAGCAGGCCTTGTGCAGTAGTTAATAAAAGACCCCATCTCAAAACAACACCCAAGGTTAGGACTAGTGCCCAAAAATATCCTCACAACTCCACATGCACACTGTGGCATGTGAATGCCTGTAACACACACACACACACACACACACACACACACACACACACACACACAAACACATAAACACTTTCTTAATGTTCTCCAAATATCTTGATCAAAGTTACTACAAACAGGTAGCAAATTGTATGAAATAAATCATTTAAAAAGTATTACTGGGTAGTAAAAAAAAACCTAAATAAAATGTTACAAAATAGGAAATTCAAGTAAGATCATAGCACATCTAAGATTACGATATGTGTTTTAATATAGCAGTACTTCTCAAAGTATAGATGGGTTGTTGTCTAAGAACACATTGCTGAAACACAGCAAATCTTTCCATGGGAAATGGAAATTCCTCAAAATATTTCAAAAGTTTATGGACTTGAACATTGATCAACAGAGAACAGAAATTAAACAAACAAATTTATATATAATATTTATGTGCATTTTTATATATGTTATAAATGATATCTATATCTAATAGTAACAGCAGGTAATATTTATCCCTTTTGGTTGAAAACTTTGCTCCCTACTTTCTAGTTCCCCAGCCTGAAACCTCAGTATCTCTAACATGGGCCTCCTCTATGTTAAAATAATTTTAGTAGTTATCAAATTTCTATTGCAGTCGATAAAGCTCACTGACTTACAGGCTTCTTCAGAGGCATCTGTAGTTCCTCTCTCACTGCTCTACTGACTTTCAGGGCCAGGTTCTTAATTCCATTTATTTACAATGGACACAGAGTAATTCTTGTGTCCTGTTAACCCACTTGAAATTCCCTCCTCAGCCATTAGTGCTTCACTTTGGATGCAAGTTAAAGCCCCTCATGTCTTCACTATCTACTCCTTCACACTGAGGCTTTGCCAGCCATTGATGACTCAACGCTAGGAGACTCTGATGCAAGTCAGTGTTTTCCTCTGTCCAGTTCCTCAAATCTCAAATGCACCATGTGGTCATTGAAAGCAAGCCTTTAGTCACGGTCCTCTACCCAGAACACTAGCTCCTTCCAATTCTACTCTCTGCAACCCCACTTTCCCCATCTATTACACAAGTTTCTTGAGCTGATCCTGGATAAATAGTTATGTTTTAGCATAAGCATCCATTGTTATTCCATGTGAACTGAACTGCACAGAAAGATGCTGAGTGTTTCAGGGATCCCACAGACCGGCTGACTGACTGAATAGAACTTCATGATTGTGGGGACTCGGAATCTGGCAGCTCAGATATAAATTCATCACAGCTGGTCAGCTGCCATAGTAGTCATTCGTTGCCTCACCATGTAATTAATCTACAACAATCTATACAATCTATAAAGTCACTCCCTTTGCTTTGCTAAAATTACATGAGTGAGTTCACTACAAAAACAAACAAACAAACAAACAAACAAAAACATGCCTATGTCACCACACACACAAATACATGCCCAATGTCACTACAAAAAATGTTTGACACCCGACTTAATATGTGATTTTTTTTTAGTTTTTCAGTTTTAAAAATTTACATGCCTGCATCCATGGTACAATGTGCAAAGGAAAACCCATGTTCATGTATCTGGGCCATAGTCATTCATACTTGGATGAGATATCAAATTGGTATGCCCCGCCTTGTTGACTCCCCAAGGAAGGCCTTACCCTGTCTAAGGAGTGGATGGAAGATGTGAAGGAGTGGAGGTAGCGGGGGACAGGTGAAGGGGAGGGAGGGGGAATTGTGGTTGGTATGTAAAATGAAAAGTAATTTTTTAATAAAAAATTTGAGAAAGAAAAATATGTATATCATTGCCTTTATAGTAAGTCATGTTCTGAGTAAATCTTGGAAGTCTTTTATATCCCCCCAAATGATTATGGCACATATTGAGCATATATTTACACTAACTGCTCAGTTGTACAACCGCCTACCCTGAGGTATGCGTGTCCTGCTATATTGCAAGTAGCAAGATCCAATGATGTGTTTAGTGTATTGAGAATCAAATGAACTACTAGCCATTTATATGCACCCTGGGTTAGACTAAGAGATATACTTCAGTGAAAGAGGCTGAAAGGTACTGAAAATGGTTCCCCACAGGCATGACCCTTGGGCTTCCACATGGTCTTGCTCACATGTGCATGCATCCTTACACGCGTGCACACATACACATGAAAAACAGTGGGAGGAGTAGGAAAAGAGAAAAAGCCCAAGAGGTCCCTGTATTGACGTGTTTCTTCTTAACTTAAAATTGTAAAGATAATATTTTGAGAGGCAAGCAGAACTTGAATCTTTAAACCCCATCTATGCATGAGCTAAGGGAAAAAAAATCATCTTTAAAATGTGAGCTGCCATGTGGGTACTGGGAATCGAACTGGGTTCCCCTGGAAGAGCAGTCAATGCTCTTAACTACTAAGCCATCTCTCTAGTACCTCATCTTAAAAATGCACTTACTGTTTTTTTTTAATCATTACACAGTGATTCATTAGATAAAACTGGTGGGTTAAATAGCAGAGGCTCAGAAGTAAAAACAAAGGAAAACAATAATTACAGCAACAACAGAAATCCATTCATAATCTGCAGCTAATATTCATGAAAAAGAACTGGGAAGGCTTCTAAGGAACTGAAATCAATAACAATGGTATCCAAATTAGAGGCAACATAAAAATATTTGATCAGACAATAAAAACTCATATAAAATTGTTAAGAGGAAATAAAAAAATTTGAACCAAAAAGCGAGTTACTGCAGTCCAGCCTACCTAGCAACAATGAATTCACGTGCACATGCATTTCACATTGCATAGCTTGACTGTGAAATTTAATTAAAAAACAATTATACACACAGCACCTCCGGGTGACTGAAGGCTTCACAGTCTGAACCTGCATATTTGAAATATCCTGCTGTCATAAACTCCAAAAGCACACAATGCATTCATACTGGTCTTATCATTTAGGTTTGACTTGAAAAGAACTGATGGCCTGTCCAATTCAAATATATCCAGAGAAGGTAAATCTAGAGCCAATGACATAGTCACAACCTCCCAAGGTTCAGTCTATACAGCAATCAGCAGAAATTATCCCCTGGTTTTGTTTTGGCCTTGATAGCTACACAAGGTGCTCTTCATTGTAGAAAAAAATACAGTTATTAAAAAGATGATTGGATAAACCCAATGTGAATGAACACTGTGTAAATGAATGATCCCTATGTCACAAGGCATTTTAGGATGAGAGATGAAGATGAATTGAGCATCCTATTGAATTTTAATTCCCTTTTCCCCTTTTCTTGTGATCCTACATACAATAAATGGCAACAAATATAAAGGAAATCACAAGTGGAAATGTAGTCTAACTTGCTTACAGAAGTACTTTAGAGAGAAAAAAATGTAGTGCTTTGCTTCCTGGTGACACGGTCCTAGACTGTTTTTGAAAAAGAGATGTGAAAAAAGTCAGATCCTCATTCCCCGACTCATCCTTCAGAAACACTCAACAGTATCTGTGGGAGTGTAATTGATTTCTTCTTGTTTATTTGATAAACTCAACACTTTAGCCGGGAGGATGTCAGACTCAAATGCAACTTTATAGTCTCTTCTGAGGACGCAGTTAGTCAGATATCATGTAGATAAAGTATCAGTCTGGCTCCTGAATGTCTTCTGAACATGGAAATAAGTGCCCTGTTTACAACCCAAGTATCCAAGTGAGCATTAGGAGTGATATTTCCTCCTCTTTATTTCTAGACTGAAAGCCTCCTCTTTTATGGCCTTACCAGGAGACAAGGATGTGGAAGGCTGTTATATGCTTTCAGAATTGGTTAATAAAGACAGGTGCTAATTTTTTAAAGTAGAAAGTCTGTATGAGGGGACTCCTTCCTGCTGTAGGTAGCATTCTGAGTTCTCAGAGCACCTTACTTCATTATCGACTGAGGGGGAAAAAAAACAGACAATGGAATCCTGGTGCTTTTGTAGTGTGACTCCAGAGCTCCTGAGAGCCTTCAGCATCATATGAATTTCTACCTATGCACTCATCTCTGTGTCCTCTGAGCACAATTTAAATTATTAATTCTTAAATGTCATAAGTAATCACATATACCCAAGGTTTCTATGGGTTGTCTTTGTTTGATTACAGCATCCATCTGAGTTTTGCTATTAGACTTATACTAAACATATGTGGCTACCAAACATTGAATAAAAAATATATTTTGAAGAAAATGTGCACTTATATCTTCCTATATTAACTGGAGGCATACTGTATGTCACCCTGAACACTCTGAGCACCTTGTGTCTCTCTGTGTGTGTCTTTGTGTGTGCACATGTGTGTGTGCATGTGTGTGGTGTGTGTGTTTGCTTATGAGGATTATTTCAGTTCTGAGACAGCCATTGGCTTGTGCTTTGACTTTGCTGAGGGAATATTCTATAACTAAAAAACTGAAGGCTGATAAGCTAATGTCAGGTCCTCAAAATATACCTGTTTGACTGAGTTAGTGAATATATGTGCCTTGAAATAAGCAGGATAATTTTGTATGTGAAGAGCTGATAGACAAAGCAACACATAAATAAACTAAATGTTTAAAAAGGAGTTGCCAGAAGCATTTTTAGCAGTGCCATCTTCCACTTTATGCATATTTTGAAATATCACAAGGTTAAGGTTACATTTTACAAAGAGAAAGAATGAATTGCCTCCAAAGAGCACTCTGTAAAGCAAAGTGAATACTTCCTAACTTGCAGACAAATGTTGTGGACATTCCTACTGTTGCTTTTCATAATGTAGACAACAGCATCTAAGACAAAAATGGTATTAACTATAAGTTAGTAGAATTGTGTACAGGTCATGGATAGAACAATTTAAGGAGCAATGCAGAACACTTGCAATTCACTGATGTCTGGATTTGCCAGCCTCCAGTGTCTATGTGATTGGCTTGCAAAGTGTTGTGCAGTGGATTCTGAAGGTGTCCTATGATAATTTGTTTAGAAAGAACAGTTAATATGTGAATCTGATAACAATGTGTACAAAACGTGATAAACAGGTGGTACTCTGCCGTCTTGAATCTAAGTAATGATTTGGAAATCTGAAGTTTTGTTAATTTATGTCATCCAACATCATTAAACACCTCAATGCATGTGCCGGGATGTCAGAACTCATTTACATCATAGAGCACCATATGTTTTTCACATCAGAAATTCCTACTTTGCTAAATATCACATCCAGCACAACAAAGGACAGAAAGCAGAAGTTGTTCTGGATGCAGCAACGGCAAAGCTTGGTTAAATTCATGATCGTCTTCATGGTCTTCGGGGTTTGACACAATGATCTGTTCAAGATAGAAAGTGTGAAAGAATATGAAATTTTCATCTCAAGTGCTTGTTGACTTCCTTTATTTTTTGTACATGATCTCATGGGTAAAGTTAAAGGAGTACTTTACTAATTACAGGAAATGAAGACAAAATCTGAGAATAAATTATTATTAGTTGCCACACAATTGGATGACATCAGCAAAGAGGATGCTAAAAGAGACACAGTGAAGTAAACTGTTATAGTCTGTGGGTGGTTCCATCAGGTAAGAACCCATACAAAGACACAGGTAGCAACCTACCAGCCATCTTTATAACTGTACAGAAGAGAAATAAACAAGGACATGGGGTGTGGGATGTGTTTTATTTTTTTAAAAAGTACTTAAAACCTCTGTTATCAATAATTTCCCTACCTTTTCCTTCACTAGAGTCTGGCATGTCCATGTTTAAAACATTTTAATTTGTCGAACTTATCCAAAGAGCCATCTTCTAGTCCTGGGAGAGACTAGACAGCCCCTTGCTTTCTTCACAGACGTGGGAAGAAAGCCTGGCTCATGGCAGACTTAACAGGGCTTTCACTCAGCTCTATTGTTTCACTCCCTCTCACCTTTGCTAGCCAAGCAAATGTGGGCTTTTTGGAGTTTATGAGAAAATTCAGGTTCATCCTTTTAGCATCCTGATTCAAGGGCAGATTTTCACGTATTTGGTCTAATGAGTCAGCTACTACCAGCACATTTCTCATCGGATGATAAAACTACATTGACTTGGTTTTTCTGCTGTCTTCTCCTTTTCTACTCCCTTTGTCCTTGTAGCTTATGCCTTTACAAAAGTTCCATCACACACATTTTAGTAGTGTACTGGGAGGATGTGGAAATAAATGCCGTTAAGCAGACTTTCTCCCAGATCTCTCTTTAATGCTCTCCAATCAGACTTTAATCTTCATGAGTCTAAAAACGCCTTTGTCAAGGTGACTTCTTGCCTGCCTACTCAGGTCATTTGATGGATTTGACTGCCTCGCTCTGCTGCACTTCTTACTTCCCGTGACGTCATAGACTCTACTCCCTAGGCACTCTTCATCCATTTGGTTTCTTCTCAGGAACACCAGAGCACGTTTGGGTTCAGCTCTAGGACTTCTTTTCTGAACATTCTATACTTTCTCCAGAACTAACACCAATCCTCTATGCTGATATTTCCTATGTCTACCCAAATATCCATTTTTGATAAATTACCTATAAGTTACTGTTTTCTTAAAGGATATTCAGTGCTTTGTTTCCAAAACTAACTATTGAAATTCCCCTGCTTCAAGCTCTAGTCTCTTTTATCTGAGTCCATGGTGTCAGTAGTCTTTTAACATTTATAAGTTCATGATTTTGTCGGACACTTTAGTCCCTACTTTCAGTATGTATCCCAGATACAATCATAGTCCAACAGTGTAAGTGTCCATTGCATGCACTCTGGAAAATATGAGCACCTTGTCTCCTCTAGGTACTTTCTGTTAGATTCATATTCAGGTCATTCATAGCACTGATACTCAAATAAATCCAGAGGTGCTAAGACTTCTCAAGTTTGTTTCTCGTGACCTCTCTATCCATGTCCATCCCCCCCGACACACACTCGCTCTAGGTACACTGTCTGTCTTATTCTTTCCCCATCAGTCAACACTTCTACCCATACTAGGGTTTTAATAATCACTGTTGACTCTGACTGGAAAGCACTCTGTAGAACGGAACCGAACTTTAAAATATGCAGGTTTGTACTTGCAAATGTTATTCATCAAAAAACTCTTCCACACATCAGGCCACCTTTGTTCTCATCATTTTGTACTCCAGTTTTCTTCAAACAGCTCATTTCTTGACATGAACAGATGAACTTGTGTTTTTCTATTTCTGTAATTAAGATTCATGAATACTCAGAAATCTCTTTGTGGTTTACCTCTCCAGTCATAATAGATAGAACATACGTCTAACAAGATGAGAACTTTTGTAGAATAAATGAAGAAAGAAGAAAGAGTAGCTAAGAGGAATACAGTCATATATTTATTGCCTCAACTCTTCTTTCTCTTCTTATCCTAGGAGAGGATGTGGATGTATAAACTATAAATGAGGACTACATAGGTTGATGGAGGATTAATAATGAAATATAGTCTGCAATACTTGGTATAATATTCCACAAATTTGCATAGTTAAAGACTTTGCTGTGGTTCAAATGCCAGTCATCACTTCTTGTGTGGAACGGGTAGAACAGTAGGTTTAATATAGAGACAACTACTTTTTGCACAATGATCATGAGCAAGAGATAGGAGCCAGTTGTCAGGTCTTAAATGACAGATTTGACTGGAGTTCACAGTTACTCCTCCTCATCTTGGCTTCAGTCATTAGACAAAGACCATAACTGCAAATCAGCAAGAGAATGAGCACCCAGACAGAAGTTATGTCCCTAGAGACTGCCAGGTAGCAGCACTCACATACACTAGAGGCAACAGAAGCTCAAAGTCATTGTCCCTGTTCCAAGAGAACATAGGCTCCTCAGTCATTACAAGGCAGTGCCATTTTAGCGAGAATGACCCCCACAATGGAAAGTGATCTTGAAAAAGGGAATATTTTCCAGATGAGAGAATGAGACTTTCCTGAAAGAATACTTAGAATATCTTATTGAAGTAAGTTAAGCTGATTTAAATGTTCCAATATGTTTTTCCTTATCACCTCTTAGGGGATTATGAAATAATCCTGAAGAATTATCCAAAAGAATTATTTCATTTTTTATTCTTTGAATTTTTAGTGCAAGTTGGCTATTTGACTTCTGAAACTCATTTCATATTTTAATGTTATTCTGATAGCTTTGGCTCTGAATACTCACGTATTCACACAGCAAAGTGAGGAGGCAGATCCTCGAAGGGGATTCACAGTGTGCTAATACAATAAAGACACCTACTTAATATCATTGAGATCTGAGCCATCTGCATATGGGCAATCCGAATCGCCCATTTAATGTAGGTCTTGACAATTAGAATGTGCTCAAAAAATAAACTGAGTAAGAAACTGGAAGGATGTGTAGGCAATGCAAAGATTCAAGTGTCTGTTTTGGAGAGCAGCATGCACAGCTGAATTGTCAATAGGGAAGAACATGGGTCCAGATCTCTGCCAGGAAACATGAATCGCTGAAGGGGCAATCAGCTGTAGGTATTTATAAATCAGGAAAAGAAAAGAAAATGAATCTGGAACATCTAGTTGAACTTTTATATATTTCATCTGTAAACTCATCTCCCTTTGGTTCTTAAAGCATGAACAACATGACCAGATGACCTCCCGTTCTTTTTGCCATGCTTTCCCCACCGGAGTGGAAAATATCTTCTGGAAAGTTGATATGGTTTCCAGCATCTGATATAACTTACAAGGATTTCAATAATAATGATAGATACTTTCCTGGAAGTGAAGTCCTCAATCCAGGGTCTTACTGAAATGTAGTTGCATTATTTGTCTTTCTGGGATGGCTGAGAGCATGTCAATTTTACCTCAAAGATCCTACCTTTGCCTTGTTAAGATTGTGCATTGTAGGATTTATTTCTATGTAGATTGTTGATCTTTCAAAAATTGTGGTTATAGCATAGACTATTTTGAAGATACTTATGATACTGAGTATTACTCGTGAAGCAATTAGAAAATGTAGGTATATCCATAAATGTTTTCAAAGAGAAGCATATAATAGCATCATTTGCTTCAACAGAACTAGCAGTTTCCCAAATTTATTTTCCCCCCTTTTGACATACTTCTTTTTGAATTCTATATGATATTTTTTGTCCATTTAGTTATTTTATTCTTATATGTGTTTAATGAAACACTCTTTAAAAGCATTATAGTATTCTCTATGAGATAAATAGCTTACTATTCTGATATTGTTTAATGTGTTTTATACAGGGAGGTTTTCATTTGCTATTTTCACTTATGAGAATAAAAATAGTACTTATTTTCAAAACCATTCTCATTGCAGCTGTGATAAAAGATCAGACAACTGTGAAACAGACAACGTGGAGTCAAGCCAAGGAATAGAGTACTGGAATCCAGCTGAAGTTTTGTTCAGGAAAGATAGTGCTGAGAAAGACAGTCATTTGTGTACGATGTGCTGACATCTACTCTGCTGCTTGAGGATATCTTGGCTTGGTACACTTCCATGCTAAGGGAAACTGTCCTTAGAGGCTGTATTAGGTTCATCACCATCTAGGGAAATTCACTTCCCAGTGTCAGGCTGAATGCACATTCCTTTGTTTAAAGGCCCTCAGTATGATCTCTGTTATTCATAATTCAGGCGCATGTAGGAGGATTATAGTTCCTTCTACCATGGTCTGAATTGCACTCTGTGAAGGTCTTTTCATCCCAGTTGACCACAGAAGAGATCCACTAGGTGTGTAGAGTACATGCATTGCAGTGCTGATCCTCAACTCCTTCTCTCCTTTTGTTGTGGGTAAATACTGTGTTATTAGAGGTGGTGTGAATACTGGTTATGTCAGTGGACTCCAATCATGTCCTAGTCTCTTCCCAGTGGCATTCAGTGACCTCAATTTCAACTGAGACTCAATACAGACTCCTCTGTAGTAAACACTGAAACAGGTAATGTGATTCTTTGCCTACATACTCCACTATCATTGCCCATAATCCTTGTAAGATTGGAGATGGGGGTATGGCTCATTAGGTAATAGCATCCAACGCCCTTGCAGAAGACTCAAGTTTATTTCTCAGCATCCACATTGCAGCTCATAGCCACCTGCAGTTCAAATTCTAAGAGATCTAATGTCATCTGTTGACTAACCTATGCTGGCTCCTACGTGTGTGTTGTACACATACATATACTCAGGCAAACAAATGTATATAAATAAATGAATTAATATTTTAAAATGAAATAGAATTGTGGCATTTCACATACTCAAAATAGTTGTGAGTTCAGTATTTTGTAGTACTCAAAGTCCTACCTGTAACTCTGTGTGACTGTTGGGTTGTTGAAGAAAAAGAACTAAATTTTGTCATTACAGATACAATTCACAATAGCTATTTTGTGATGTAGTTATTTGTTATAAGAGTGAAATTATTTATAGATTTGACTTAAAATATATAGAAAAATAACTTTCTTGTAATAATTGAGTAGTTTTTAATCATACAAAACTTCCTAGGTTAATTCTTTACTGTGTACTAATTCCATAGTATTTATGAATACAAAACTATTTTTGATGTTTTTACAAGGAAAAGCACCAAATATGCCAGCCCCATATCCTTCATAACTGTACTGTAACTGGAAACCATGTGAAAGTCCATGATCTGTGGTCCTGCAGACCTTAAAGGGCAAGAAAGCTTCTTTTGCAGTGGTGTTAATGACTTCAGATTCACTGTTGAGAAAGAGAGACATTGTGACCCCAAGAACTCTACCCCCAAGGTGCAGGTGAAGAGCAGAAGGTGGGAGAAGATGAGTTAGGAAGTTAGGACCGTGAAGGGCTGGTCCACCTACTGAGACAGTGTGCCTGAACTAATGGGAGCACACCAATCCACCTGGACTGGGACTGAATGAGCATATGATCAAACCAGACTCTCTGAATGTGGCAGCGAAAGTTGGCAGATGGAGAACCCACAAACAATGACACCAGGACCTATCTCTTCTGCATGTATTAACTTTTTGAGAACCGAGTCTTTT
>PVIU01013357.1:22080-56489 GCA_004026605.1 Ondatra zibethicus | reverse complement strand
CACACACACACACACACACACTAATGTATGCATGCACGATGCACGCATGCACAGTAAGGCTCTCCCCATCCCTGCCTGCCTTTCTCATTTCACAGGTGTCAAGACTTCCACTTCTGTGTTCTTGTGCCTGAAGCCAGTTTCCCATCCTGAGTCTGCTGCCCAGCTGGATGAGGGTCTAGTCTAACCTGCCTTCGCTTTTCTACATTTAACCCACTCCTGTGTGTTTTGTTTCCCAGGAGACAGAAGCCCCGGGAAGCCCATCTCCCAGGAAAGACCAATGGGTACTCTGAACCTACTGTGTGCCAGGGCCTGTCCTCAGGTCCTCATGTTTATTGATTTCCAACCAGGAAACCCCTACTTTTCTGTACCTCCTCTTCTGATCTGAGAGTGGAATTGATAAGACCTGTGTTGTGGGGTCGTCGAGATGGTGTGTTTTGGGGGTGCAAACACATATATATGTACATGATTGTTTGTTTACAGAGTCTCCCTGCTGACTGGAATTCATTCAGTAGACTAGACTGATTGGCCAGCAAACCCCATAGATCCACCTTCCTCTCTGCCTCTCCTTCCTGTCTCCCCTCCCCCCACCCTATACTCTCTTTACCCCCCACACTCCAGTTTGGATTACAAGCAAGCACTACACCTGATTTTTTTTCTTAAGGGAAAAAAAAAGTAGATGGGGCATTGAACTCAGGTCCCCATACTTACACTGAAAGTTCTTTACCAATTAAGCTATCCCCCCAGGTCTGTTTTAGTTTAGGAGTTTTGTTTGTCTGAGCCCAGGTCTCGTTCTGTAGCCCAGGCTAGACTTGAACTCATAGCAATCCTCCTGTGTCAGCCTCAGTGCTAGAATTACAGGCCTGAGCCATCACATCGGGCTTTCAGTGGCCGTTATAATTACTGCCTTCCTCATCTGCATCCGCTTGCTGAATATGTCCCCACATTATAGATATGCAAAATGATTTGTGTCTGTGTCCTTCAACTTGCCTGGGAACACAGAGTCCAGAATGAGTTACCAACATCACTACTTTCCTTTGATGGAGGCAAAGTGGGGAGCTGGTTCCCCTAGCAGGGCACACTGCCCAAAGCTTGTCACAAAACCTCCCTGAGGCAGTGTGGATGAAAGGCTGTGAGTCCCACCAGGTGTTTGGACTGGCCCAGCTCTGAGTTCTGCCTCAATCAGCAATTGTGTCAACTGTTTCCGTTTTTTGTTTGTTTTTTGTTTTTGTTTTGTTTTTTGAGGCAGGGTTTCTTAGTGTAGCATTGGCTGTCCTGGAATTCACTCTGTAAACCAGGCCAGCCTCAAACTCACAGAGATCGCCTGCCTCTGCCTCCCAAGTGCTGGGATTAAGGCATGTGCCACCATCGCCTGGCAATTACTTAGGTTTTTACAACTAGAAAATAGGCACACAGTGACACCTCCCTCTGTGGAAGGACAACCGTAGGATTTCTGGATATAGGGCCCGACATCTAGAAGATTCCTTTCGGAGTGCGTCACTGGTTTCTCTGCATGAAGTGGCGCTCAACAAGGCCTCCCTCCCTTTTTGATGGAGGCCTCAATGGCCACACAGAGAATAGGCCTCCCTGAAAGTCTCAGCTTCTAGGGTTAAATGCTTCCCGTTCAAGGTGGCCCTTGTCGTCGTGAGGACTCTCCTCGATCAAGAAATGCAGAGGCGTGGAGACAGGTGGCTGCCCCTCAACCCACCCCAGTTCCCACCCGCTTCGGCAGGTGGAGGTCAGCAGCTGGAAATGACCCCCAAACTGCTGGAGTTCCTGGCTCACAGGCACAGGTTGGAGCTTAAAGCCTCCCCAGTTTGGGAGCTCCAGCCTCAGGAGTGCAGCTTGGGGTTCATTTATAATATGTAACGTCAGATTCAAATGTCACTGCTGCAGGCGGCTGACCCGGGTTCCCACACAATGGGCCATGAGGGGTGCCTCCGCCACCTCTTCATCTTCCTGGCGGTAGCTGACCAAAGGGAGGGAGATTTGGTTTCTTAAAAAACTAAACAGTTGTTGAGCACTCTGGCGTTGCCTGGGCAACAGCCGAGGGGGAGAGAGAAGCATCTTATTGTTTAAAGTTATTCTTGCTCGATTTCAAAGGTCTGCTCTGAAAAGACCGTATTCTCCAAACAGCCCAGGCTCTCCTCTTCAGCACAGGCATGCAGCAGCCCCTGCTGTCCTCAGCCCCATCACCACTCCAGCCTGAGGCTATGGAGGGTCCTGCTAGAACTGACATTAGGAACCAAACACTACTTCCCTGCTGTCTCCTGGGCATTCACTCTAGGTCAGCAGGGGCTCTCCTGTAAAGACACAGGTTGCATACTGGGCTGTCCCAGCCACTGACTGCTTTTCCAGTCACTTGGGGACCTGGACATTTGGTCACAATGACAGTGTCTTGGGGGATGGAAACATGCAAGGGCCTGTGCTTGTAAGGGAGACCCACATTGTACTTGAGAGGCCAGGCATCTTTATTTTCAACCCAGGGGCTGGATGAAAGTGATGGCATCTGGTCATCGCTTGCGGACAGTAGCCCAGAGCAGTCGCTGGGATCATTTAAGAAACAGTCAAGCCGCCTGGCATCCACGCTTTCTGCCCCTCCTACAACACTGTACTGGAATTGTTTGCTCTTCTCTCTTCCCCACGAGACTGTCAGCTCCCAGGCAGCAGGACCACATCTATTCATCTCTGTATGTTCTCATAAGCCTGAAATCCTTGCAGGCGCAAGGCAAACGCTGCAAACCCAAACAAGATGTACATTTATTTTCTTAATTAAAAGTATTTAGATAACGAATACACACACAGGATGCAGGACTCAAAAGATTCAAGGGACCAAGTACTCATGGCTCATAGCACCCACTTTTTCTGCATGGGGACAGTCATAGTTCCCTTCTCCAAGAAACGTCTGCCATAAAATGTGAGTGAGCGTCAAATAAGATGTGTTACTCATATCTCAGGCCTCAGTACTTAGCATAAGGTATAGCCTATAGTGGCGGGGGAGGGGGAAGAGTGGATGGATAGAAGGGTGGTGGAGGTGTGAGAGGATAGATGGATGTGTGAGTAGATGGATGGGTATATGGGTGGGTGGATGGATGGATGGATGGATGGATGGATGGATGGATGGATGGATGGACAGATGGATACATGGGTGGGTGAATGGATGGGTGAGAGGGTAGATTGATGGTGGTGTCTTACAGTTTCTATTGCTGTGATAAAACACCATGACTAAAGACAACCTGGGAAGGAAAGGGTCTATTTGGTTTACACTTCCACATCTCAGTCCATCATCAAAGGAAGTCAAGACAGGAACTCAAGCACGGCAGGAACCTGGAGGCATAAACAGATGCAGAAGCCACAGAGAGGAATACTGCTTACTGGCTTGCTCAGCCTGCCTTCTTATAGCACCCAGAACCACCAGCCCAGGGGTGGTACCACCCACCATAATCCCATCTCAATCAGTAACAGGCATAATGACAAAATGTACCGTAGCCTAGCTTACATGCTTGCCCACAGGCCAATATGGCCAATATGGTGGGGATATTTTCTCAAGGGAGGTTCCCTCTTCCCAAATGACTCTAGCTTCAGTCAGGCTGGCATAAAACCAGACAGCATAGGTGGTTAGATGGGTAGGTGGGTAGATGGATGGATGAGCCAGTGAGTGAGGGGATAGGTGGCTGAGTGGATGAATGATTGGTAGGCATATGGTTACAAAGATAGGTGAGTGGGTAGATGGGGAATGGATGGGTAGGAGGGTAGGAGGACGAATAGGCAAGTAGATGGGCGAATGGAAAAATGGATGGGTGGGGCTGGAGAGATGGCTCAGTGGTTAAGAGCACTGACTGCTCTTCCAGATGGACCCGGATTCAATTCCCAGCACCCACATGGCAGCTCACAACTGTCTGAAGATCCAGTTCCAGGGGATCTGACACCTTCACACCAATGCACACAAAATAAAGTTAAATAAACCATAAAAATATTTTTTTAAAAAAGAAAAATGGATGGGTGATACGTGGGCACGTAGGTGGTAGACAGGTAGATTGGTGTCCCACGTGCCATGTATTCGCTCGCCCACCTGCTCTCATCTTCTAACTGGTTACACGCCGACCTTATACCACCAGTTCTCCTTTGTCACATGTGTCCAGACTCCCCTAGAAGAAGTCCTTGAGAGAAGGATAGGTGACTCAGCGTTGGGCACACCAAGTCCCAGGGGCCTCTCATCATCCAGATGGCACTGTCCAACAGAAGCAGGATTTGTGATTGTGTCCAGTGGAGATTCTATCCCAATGTTAGTGACAAAACCCAATTAAAATGGCTCAGGCCCTTAAAGGGTTTTGTCCCCACCAAGGGGAGTCCAGATAGAGGTTCATTCTTTAAGATATCTAGGTCTATGGTGCCCTGGCTCCCTTCACTTTTCCTCAATATACCAAAAAGACTCTTGGAGACAAAGGACTTCAACATCCTGCCCATGTTCCAGGAAGAAAGAGGAAGAAGAGGGGCAAAAGAATGAGTCAGCCTCCTATAAAAAGCCTGTTCCTGGAAGCCCCACCCGATGACTTCTAATTAGATCTCCATGGCAACCCTTAACTGCAAAGGAGGCTGGGAGATATGGCCTCTAAGCTGGCCATGTTACATTGCAGACGAGCTTGGGATGCAGTCCTCCTCATCAGAAGGGAGAAATGGACCAAGGCAGGCAGCTGGCAGCCTCTGTCATGGGTGAAGAATGAGGAGCAAGCTGGCCGAGGACCAAGAGCCCAGCCAATAGGCTGGGGACATGCATGAGCCAGGCCAAGAAGGACTTGGGGCTCCTTCTACTGGTGCAAGCTCAGTCTCCAGCTCTTCCTGCAGGAATGCCCCACCCCTGTCTGGCACAAGCCCCCATCATGCTTCCCCAAATGCCTGACCTTGTTCCTGGTCTTCCTTTTCCTTTTTGGCGGTGCCCAACCTCTCCTCCATTCCATGCCAATAGCCAAGGCAAGTCCTTCTTTCTTCATGTTTGTCTGTTTGAATGTGTGTGTGGTGCATGGGGCGGGGGCATCCTGCTCGACCACTCTCCCCACCTGACTCTTTGGAGACAAGGTCTCTCTGAACCTGGAACTCAGCTGGCAGCCTGCAAGCCCCAGCATTTTCTTTGGTTATAGGTGTGCATATAGCCACACCTGGCTTTTCATGGGAGTGCTAGGGATTTGAACTGGGGTCCTCATTCTTGTACAGCAAGTACTCTAACCCACTGAGCCATCTCCCTAGCTCCCCAAAGTGGTCTTTCTAACCCACAGATCTGATGGCACAGGCCTGCTCAGCGGCAGCCCTCCTCACTCAGAAAGTGAGACCTCAGGCCATGCCTTCCTTCCTCTTCTGCCCTTTCTCCCATGCTAACTTTGTTCTAGCACCCTGGGCTCTGAGATCCATCTTAGGCTAGGGTCCTTGGCCCTGGGGTTCCCCTAGGGTCCTGTGAACTTGACTGGGCAGTTCATTTTGGAGGCTACCTTTGAGTAGCTGATAGAATACCCCTCCCCCAGAGGGTGTCCCTGTCCTGGGCATTCCATCTAAACCTGGTCCTGCTTATCACCCTCCTGTGGAGGCATGGGTGATAACCCATTAGAGTCAGGGCTGCGTGAAGCTTATGACTCCCTAACTCAGAAGAATGTTTGAAAAAAAATACACAGATTGGCAAAGGCAGCTGATAATACTGAAGTACAGTCTTCAAAATATTTGCAAAACAAATATGAGATGCGGTCCCAGACCACCTTCTTACTGATGCATCAAACACAAAGATCACATAGCCGTTCCATTAACTGCCACGATTTTGAAGCGGTGATAAGTGTCAATGATCTTTCGAAATGTCTGCAACAACTACCACGTGACAGGGAATATCTGATTTCTACAGGTGACAGAGTCATGGGCACTGCATCCTGCATCCCCAGCCTGTGTAACTGAAAAGAGATGTTGTGTTTCAGGGGGAGACTGGGTAAATAAAACAGGCTGTTTTCCTGTCGTCCCTCACTGATCGCTGGAAGCTTATCTGAGGAGTCTCACTTTCTTTTCTTTTCTTTTCTTTTCTTTTTCTTTTTTTTAACCTTCCCATCCCTGTAAGAACTTGGCTTGCTCACTGTCAGGCCCTCCCAAGACAGCAGAGCAGCAGAGACCTTACCTTAACCTGTCTTCTGCTGTGTCTGGAACACTGCCAGGCATACAGGTGGTCAGCAAAGGGTTTTAGTACAAATGAGCAATCAAGAGGCCATGCTGGGGAGATGGGCCCACACAGAGAGACCTTCAGGGCTATGCTCAGAAGCATGCCTGAGACCAGAGGGAACAGACTCATTCTAGGAGGGGAGGCCAGCCTGAGGGATGTCCGTGTCCCCACAAAGCTAGGCTGGCAGGCAGGATGACTAGAGGTGAGCAGGCCGCGTGACCAATCCGGGCATCGATTGTGAATGTCAGCAGCTACTTTGCTCCCGGCTACCCTCTGTCCTCATGGCCTCCCTGGATGTTAAGCAGGGACCTTGGAGAAGCTTGGCCCAGAGTGCTGTCATCAGCTTCCAACATCTCCCGGGTGGTGATGGCGTGCCAGGGACAAGGGGAAGCAGAGGGCAGAGGCTAACAACGTGCCTTGGGGCTGTCCCAATGGCAGCTATGGGAGAGGGAGCCAGTGTGTGGAGTCAGGGAGACAAGGATGAACCAGTTCAGTCATCCCAGACTGGGGCAGGGTGTTCAGGGGCCTGGATCTCACAGCTACCTAGGAGTCAAGGAGAGAGCTGCCTTCTGGAACCTCAGGTGACACCCACCCTGCCACATGTTTGTTGTTATTTAGTTTTGAGAAAGAGTCTCACGTAGCCCAGGATAGCCTTGAAATATAGGCTATATAGCCTTGAATATATAGGCTGAAGACGACCTTGGATTTCTGATTCTCTGCCTCTGCGGCTGGGATTACAGGCCTGTGCCACTAAACTCTGTTTCTGTGGTGCTGGGGAGTAAACCCAGGGCTTCATGCCTGCTGGGCAAGGGTTCTGCCAACTGAGCTATGTCCCCAGCCCCACTGCCACCCACTCCTTCCCTGCATGTCCAACAGGTTACACTAGTCCTAAACCTCTGTCTCGGTCCCTGGGGTGAGGGGACCCCTTCTGCATGGCAGGTGTGAGAGAGAAGCTCTGCAGGCCAATGTCAGGGACACAAGAGACACTCAGCCACCCTTGCTGTGCCTTTGTCACCGCTAACAGGGAGGACGACTTGGTGACACAGCCCATGGTCCTACCATTTCCCCTCATGAGCCACCTCATCGGCCTGCCCAGAACGGGAGGGAGGGTGGAGAATCTAGTGTTAGCATGAGGCCAGTAGGTCAGGGGTGGAGTGAAGAACTCTCTGTTCCAATCCCAGCTCCACTGTTAACGCCTGTGTGTCTCTGGGAGAGCCACAGCACCTCTCTGAGCCTCACTGGCTTCATTTCATTAAACAAGGAAAATGCTTTCCTCCCTGCAGCGTCTCGAGCCATTACAAGCCAGGAATGATGTGAGCAGAGTCCCTGGGACAGGGCCTGGCCCTCCATAAGCGTTCAATCAGCGGTGGCCATAACTGCATTATCCCAGCCGCAGCCCTGCGCAGGGAGCCAAGGACACAGGTAACAAGGATCATCTGTCACTCTGGTCATCCTTAGAAAGCGCCTTTCCCGCCAGCCCTGCGGAGGGGGGCCTGGGCTTGCTGCCCTCAGTCATGACAAGCCAAGCTGGTGACAGGGACTTGCAGGAACAGCATGCTCCAAGCTTGCAGAGCCGGACATCACTGGACAGACAGACAGGCCCTGAGCTGTCCTGGAAGGAAGCAATATTGAGCAGTAGGCCCAGAGCTGCCCTCATCCTGGAGGACTCAGGTCTAACTCGCCCTGTTTCTGCGCGGGGAGGGAGACCCAGGATTGCTTGTGAGTGGCAAACTGGCAGCGGCTAACCCTGTGCTCACCCTGGCCTGTGGACAGGCCGGGAAGAAGAGGCCTTGCTGCTCTTGATCTGGGCCTCTCCTTGGACCACCATGATCCCAGCACAAGGATCCTAAGTGGAGGACAGAGTCCTAACACTTGGGAGGGGCTGCGGCACCCCAGTTTCCTTCTTACCCAGGCTCTTTGGAAAGTTAGACTAAGAAGAAAATGCTGCCCAGACTCATCTGACGACAGGAGCCTATTTTACAAAGCCACATCCCTTGCCTCTGGGCTGTGCGGAGGAGAGAGCGCAGGGTCTGGACGGAGGAGAGAGCGCAGGGTCTGGACTCAGGCCAACGTGGGTTCCAGGGCCAGCCATAGACTCCACTAACACAAGATGAAATGTGGAGATGGTGGAACCCAGAAAGGGATGTGATAGGATCGAGGACACCCAGCAGCCCTGGTCTAGAACCCGAGTCCCCAGACTATCATCAAGACACACTGCATTGCTGTGTCTCTGACAGGGAGGGGACCTGACAACCAGGTGGCCTGCTAGGGTAAAAAATCTGGGGCCACTAGCCCATTTGTATGACCTCAGGGCTCACAAATCCAAGACAGGACACATGGATTGATGGAGTACCTTACATCCAGTGCATCAGCCTACTCTTGCCTCTCAGCCAAGCACCCTTGTGCAGGGTACAACCTGTAAAACCATACACGGTAACCCTCATTAGCTCCTTCATGATTCCTCACCCCTCCCACCCCTGGTCCCTGCACACCCAGCCCTCAGGGTGCCAGACTGAGCCCAGTCTATGCCCCTGAGAGTTCAACTTGGCTTAGGGACAGCCTAGTTGTTGGGTTGCACTTTCCGAAGCCCCAGAGCCGCCGTGGCCAAAGGTGCTGACTCAGCAAACTTTAATTTATCTCACAGGCCAGGGGTGCACATGAAGCAATTAGTGAAATAATGGTTATGTCGCACTAAAAATTATTTATAGAGTCACCGTGCACACAGCTGTGATTAAATTAGACAACCAGGGGGACTTTAACTGCCAGCTGAACTGTCATCCCAGACCCAGGCTCCAGCTGGCTGGGGATGGGGCTGCTTCTCATACATTCAGTGAGCATCCCCACCTGCCCCTCCAGCATCCGAGCCAACCTGAGCCAGGTGGGGTGGGGAAGGTATGCATTGGAGGGGCTTGGGAGAGGATTCTGATCCTGCTAGATGGCCTGAGCCCCAGGGCCCTTACACATGACTTCAGCAGGGGCTTCCCACATTGGCTTAGCTCAAGCACCTTCCTTCTACCTTCCCAAGTGGAAGCAATCAAGTGACCTAGCAAAAGTTGGTCTTGGAGCTCCGTGGACTTGACAATGACCTTACCAAGACCCTGAGATCTTCGGGGGGCCATACTGGAAAGTGACAAGGGCAAAAGATGGGCTCTCTGGCTCCCCACAAGCAGGCTGTGGAGACTTCAGTCCAGCCCATGCCTTTCACTGAACCCAAGTCCATGTCCCTGAGAATTCAGATACGGCACAGGGTGAGTACTGCGGCAAATTATCGTCTCCATGGGTGTTTGCTTTCTATTTCATTTCTTACAGCATTCCTGTATCCATTCCCTCTCTTTGACTGTCTTCTTTCTTTCATTCCATCTTTAAAATTATTATCTATCTATCTATCTATCTATCTATCTATCTATCTATCTATCTATCTATCTATCTATCTATCTACCTACCTACCTAACCTAGCCATCTATCTGTCTGTCTATCTGTCTGTCTATCTATCTATCTATCTATCTATCTATCTATCTATCTATCTATCTATCTATCTATCTATCCATCCATCCATCCATCCATCCATCTATCTATAAATCTGTCCATCCATCTTTGAGACAGGATTTTAGTGTGTAGCCCTGACTGGCATGTAACTCACTCTGTAGACCAGGCTGGCCTCAAATTTCCAAATATTCATCTGCCTGCAGAGTGCTGGATTAAAAGCATATACCACCATGCCCAGCTCTCTTCTTCCTTGTTGAGACAGGGTCTCATGTATCCCAGGCTAACCTAAAGCTCAATATGTAGCCAACGACGAACTTGACCTTCTGGTCCTGCTGTCTCCATCTGGATTTCTGGGGTCGCCACTGTAGCTGGTTTCCTGGGTACTAGAGACTGAGCCCAGGGCTTTCTGCATGCTAGCCAAGCACTCTGCCAACTGAGCCACACCCTCAGGCTTCCAGTAAAGTTTGTTTACTCCCACTTTACAAATGGAAAAACCAAGGCTCAGAGAGGTAAAAAGAACTGCCCACCATTATACATCAGTGGACAGAGGGGTTTTCTGGAGCACTGGGGGATTTCAAGCATTTGAGGGATGCTTTCAGGGTGATGCAATGGGAAAATAGGGCTTTCCTTGAAGGGCAGTAGGACAGACACTCGGACGCAGGCGAGGAAGCCTGAGTTGCGGGGTGGTTTGATGACTGGCTCCCAACCCCTCAGGAGGGGTAGACATCACGTGTATCAGCTATACCTGAGCTAAGAGCTTGAGTAAGGATATAACTGAGTCAGCTGCTGCAGGAGCCTGGCAGCTGCCATCAAGGGACCTAGGTGACAGCTGTGACCATCTGCAGTGCCTCGCAGGCTCTGGCTTCAGCGCCTGTCCCTGTTGTGATATGAGTTCAGGCCACCTCCCAGCTCTCTGCCCAATGGCCAGGCTCCCTGGGACTCCAGATCTCCCTCCGCATGGACAGCTCAGCATGTGAGTCCACACTGGGAGCATGGATGCATTCAGAGGCCCATGGAGTGCCAGCTCCCAGCCTGCCCCTCTCCTGCCCCAGGCACTGCATCCCTGGCACTCCTTTCCCTCCCCTCTGAGCAAAAGATGTTTCTAGATTAGTTCACAAAGCTTCTAACCTCATTTTTTCATATTGCCTGGGATGCTGTCTGGCCCTCTCTCCCTCCAGATAGACTCTGAGAAGTGGGGTGATGGAAAGGGGCCTCTAGACAGGCCTCCCCACTAGCACACCCCAATCCCTTTCCCACCAGCACCTCTCCTGTCTCTGCTGTGACCATGGGTTCCTCTGCCTGGCAATTCTGCCAACACAGAGGAGGGAGATGCTTCTCCAGATGCCGCCTGTCCAGGGACACAGACTCAGGTTTCTGCCAACCCACATGAGCCCACCCCCAGAAGAGGGCTGAGAAAAGGGCACAGCTGAGACCACTGGGAGACCCAGGGTTCATCTCCCAGCAGATGCTACACGAGATGGGCCCTCACTCATGGCTCCTTTGGCTGCCCATTGTGTCCCTTCCTCCAAGTCAAAGGCTGGCTTGGGTTACCTCCCTCTATATAGAGGCTCACCCCTCTTCTGGGCCTCTCTGGGGCCTGCCACTGCCTCTGGTCACTTAACATGCAGCCCTGATGGTATGGGCTGCAACAACCAAATGAGATTAGCTTGCTTGCTAACACAAGTCCCTATTTGCTACCACCCACGGTCCTGCACAGCCACCAGCTGTCGCAGTGACTCTCCCGCAGTCGGCACCACCCATCTAAACTGGGGCCAGCAAGGGCCAGGTAGGAGCATAAAAGACCCTGCCCATCTCGGAGAATGCCATCTTTCCCCAGGGGGAGTCAGTGATTGGGTAGGGTGCAAAGGGAGATAAACAGGGCTCAGATTCCACACAGCCGTCTGTCTTCCATGACATGTGAAAGAGACTTCACAGGGCCACCTGAGCCATAGGCCCCCTGTGTCTCTGTAACTGCCTTAGCCTCTCCACCTATAGGGCACCTGCCCAGCCAGCAACAAGATGTTGCCAATGCCACCCAGTGGTCTGCAGTCTGGGGATGAAATTCCTGCCCCTCTCTCTTTCTCTCCAAAGGACCCAGCTGATATGAAGGAGCCAATGTGAGGGAGAATTTTGCCTCCTATCCTTGCCTAGAAGGAAGAAAATGGTCTAGAGGGCCTTTTCCAGTATTGCCCCTCCTACTCCTTTCCTTGTTTGTGCCAGCTTCCCTGCTCCCCCACCACAGTCCCACATATTTCCAGACTCTCTCTTCCCATCTGCAAGATGGAGGGATCCCATCTAGTACGAGGCTCCAATGAGCTCACTGCTCTGTCTGAGGGCGTGAATTACTTATAGCTCAGCCCTAGGGATCATCTACTGTCATCGACAATTCTGATCCTCCTGGGTCTGTATCCTCTGGCCCTTGGCCTTTGTCCAGCCATGGATCCACTGCTCAGCGGGGTTCACTTGGAGTAGAGAGCTCTTTCCGAGATGGTACATGCAGCAGCAGGAGGAGGGAGCCTCAGAATGCAAAGGCAGCTTGGATTAGAAGCCCATCTCGGGAGAGAAATGGCTTTCTTATCATGACACAGGCTGATTTGCCAGGTCCAACATTGGAAATTGAATTGCTTCCCCCGATGGCTGCCTCTCTCTTACCTCTTCCTTCTATGGTTGCCCCTCTGTTATCCCTTCCCCTCATAACTGCCCCTCCATTACCCCTCTGTTACCCCTCCCCCCTATGACTGCCCCCCTCCATTATCCCTTCCCTCTGAGGCTGGTTCCCTGGCAGATGAGACCAAGAGAAGGAAGTAAGAGAAACAAGTACCCAGGTAGCTAGGCATAAGATGAGGACAAAGACTGGGGACAGAGGCAGGGTCAGCTGGGCCACGAGGGTTGAGACAAGGCAGAGATAAAGATGTCACCCATCCTGCTGGTCCTACACACACCCCGTGTCCATCAGGCCTAAGTTTCATGGGCCAGGTTGCGCCCTCTCTATCTGTTGGCCCCTGTCCAGCCTCCACCTTGGCGCCTCTACAGGGTCCAGGGAAAAGTCCTGATGGCCGGGGCAGAACCCTGGGCTGGAGCCCACCAGTGCTTGGAAGAAGCTGCAGTGAGTTCCTGGCAGAGCCAGGCTGCAGGTGGTGGGGAATGGGCCATGGTGGCCAGGGGACAGCCAGCTGTGTAATCAGGCAAGCTCTCACCATGAAAACCATGAAAGCTGAGAGTTAGCGAAAGGCAGGAGGCGGCTGGGCCTGCAAGGCAGGTGTTTAGGGAAGACCTGATTCACTAGCCTCTGCTGACTACCTTGGCCTTCAAGCCAGGCCAGCCTGGAGCATGGGGCGGAGTTTAGAGTCCAGAACCACAGCAAGAGCTGCAGAAGCTATGCAGAGGAAGGCTTGGGGGAAAGCCCCCGCAGCTCCAGCCCAGCCCAGTGACCAATCAGACGGTGCTGCCCACCCCCACAACTTGGTACCCCCTTACCAACCAGCACCTCTGCTAGCAGCCTGACCATCCAAGGGGCTCTCCCTAACTGTCCAGATGGCCTGGGGATAGCAGCCACAGGAACCAGGGAGCCCAGCACAAGGAACGTTAGCCCGGAATCACGTGACTCCTCTCTTTATCAGCCTGCTCCCCTCCAACCCCCTCACACCCTCCTTAGAGTGAATCTAAAGGATGCTTTTTGAGCACTGGTAAGATGAACCAAATGGACAAGCCTGACACCCTAAGTTCTATCACCAGAACCCACATAAAGGTGGAAGGAGAAAACCAACCCCACAAAATTATCCTCCGGCTACATGCACACTGTGGCATGAGTTCACTCACAGATACATGCGCACACACACACAATCAAAAAAATATTTAAGGGGCTGGAGAGATGGCTCAGTGGTTAAGAGCACTTCCTGCTCTTCCAGAGGACCCAGGTTCAATTCCCAGCACCCACATGGCAGCTCACAACTGTCTGAAGACCTAATTGCAGGGGATCTGACACCTTCACACCAATGCACATAAAATAAAGTTAAATAAACCATAAAAAATATTTTAAAAAAAAATATTTAAGAAGCGAGGCAGGGTCTTACTGTGTAGCCCAGGCTAGCCTCCAACTCAAAGCAGACTTACTTCCTGTCTCCGGTTGCCGAGTGCTAGGGTTACCGGCACGCATTACCATGCCTGCCTAAAAGGTATTGCTGAATCTCAAGTTCACACATGATAACTCTGGTTTTTGAGACAGGATCTTAAAGAACTGTCCTTTAACTCTCTAGATAGCCAGAGGTGACCTTGAAATTCTGATGCCCCTGCCCAGGTTGCCTGAGTGATAGACAATAGGCATGTGCCACCGGATCCACTTTATGTGGTGCTGGGATTGAGTTCAGAACTTCACTCATGCTAGGTGAGCGGTCTACATTCTCAGCAGCGCATGCTATATAGGCCTTAGTCAACTCGTTTTACAGAATAAGCTAAGACCCAAAGAGAGAGAATGGACTAATCCAATGTGACACAGGACTCTTCCTCAGCCCAGCCAGCTCTCCATTTACAGGAAGGTCTCCCCAACAGCCCTTACTGGCCACAAACTCTTGTCCGACTCTTGGATTTTCCTGGCCTCGAGTTTACCTGGGTCTTCCAGACTTGGCCAATTGCAGAGCCCCAAAGTTAATAAATCAAGGTGACTTTGGGGACAAGAATCGGCCTCTTTCTCCCTTGTCCCTCCCATTTGCATAATCCTGGCTGGCAATATGATAATGATGTTTGTTAAAGACAGAGCACAATAAATTAATACCGTTAAGTTGTTGCTGCGAAATGCAAAACAGGTAATTTACTGCCAGCGAGGAACGGAGCCTTTAAACTGTAATGGATTAACTTTCCCAGCAGCAGTGAGTTCCCCGAGGGAGGGAGTTGGGGAGACTCATGCAGGGCTGGAGGACCACAGGAACCAGAGTCATGGCTGGGGTGTCCGGGCCCAGGGAGCAGCAGAGGTGCTGGGCAGCAGGAGCTCCGTCTGGAAGCTCACCCCCTACAGGGTAGGGAGTCTTAGATGCCCATTTACACACTGGCTCTAGAGGCTCAGAAGCAATCCTTGTGGTGAACCCTCAACGAACTATAGATGTCCTAAGACCCAGCAGAGGCTTCAGCCCCACCTTGTTGCCCTGGACCACGCTCAGCCAGGGAGGGTCCTGGGTTGGATGAAGACCAGAGGAGGGAAGTGGCAAGGGAAGCGGCTGGGTGATGCTGACACCCTGGCTGGGGACCTTCAATAGCCCCCAACCACCCTCAGATCCCCAGAGAGAAAGCTGCTGCGGAAGGACGCAGAAAGAGCCTCAGAGGGACAAAAGGTAACTCCTGCGGGAGGGGCAGAGGCTGGAAGGATGGAGAGGCCTGGACAGGAGTAGGCCTCTCAGAGACAGCTCTGCTGGTCCGGAGGAGAACTGCGCAGCCTCTGCTCAGGGCAGGCTGGCAGGCTGGTCCCGGGGACCCCAGTAGAATTCTAATTTCCCATTTATCTCTGCAGCTTCTCTGGCAATATTAAAGGGACGACGTTCTGCAGTCGGCTCCCAGGCTAATTGGATTTGGGCCTTCTCCTCCAGGGCGAGGGAGGGGCAGCCTGCTGGGGGAAGGGAGGTCCAAGGATCTAGGCTTGGCCCAGTGTGAGCCACTGTGGTCCCTATAGCCAGACCCTTAGGTGACATCTCTCCCTACAGTTCTGCTTGTAGAGTGGCCTTTTTTTCCAGCCTGAACCCCACACTCTCTGGTCTCAGGTGGCGATCATAATATAGCAGGTTTCCTAATGGCTGGGCACTGTCTAGGTTTAGCACCATACCTCGGCTCCTCTGATTCTTACAGCCCAGGCCAGTGGGTTCAGGTGAGTATGGTGAGGCCCAGTTAAGAAAGCCCTACACTGACCGTTTCAGATCTGAAAGGTGTAGAGTCCCGGTTTGAAAAACTCACTTGTGCCCAAACAGACTTGAGGTGTGGATGGTCTTCCCAGTGCCCATTTTTCAGATGGAGAAACTGAGGCTTGCTCTGGAGCTGCTCTTGGCATTAGGATTCTGGTTTTCCCACTGAGAGTTTCTTTCCCCGCCCCAGAGTCCAGGACCCAAAGCTGGGTTTTCAGATACATCAGAGTAAGTGACTATGGACCTCTGTCTCTGACACCTGCCCTTGCTGAATCAGTCTGTCACTCCCCTTGCCAGATTTGAGACTTCTGTGGGGACTCTTTGGGCCTGCTAGATCTAGGTCACCCTATTGGGGGGAGCAGACCCCCTCTTTAGCTCAGAACCATTCCGAATGAATCCAGTGAGCACAGGTCCAGTGTGGGTGGAGGGGGCTCACTCCACTGGAACCGTTTCATATGAATCAGGCTCTTTGGGTGGTCCCCACGTCACCGTCACCATGGACCTGGTGCTGCTCATGGGCCCCTTGCACAGACCAGGCACCTCAGGCTCCTGTGGAGAGCTCAATACAAAGCACTGTGTAGGGGCTGGGACTGAGAAAGATGCCAATCAAATGCTGAGCTCTGCTTGTTTCGCAATGGAGATACGCCTCCAGCCCTGGGCAAGCTCTCCAGCCCTGAGCTACGCTCCTCGTTCACATGTTGCACAGTAGAGAGGTAGAGCCACTGAAGCTGCAGCCCAGGGTTGGGGTGGGGTCTGGAGCCAGGGCAAGAAGCGATGGCCTAGGGCAGCCATCAGGCTCAGAGTTAGATCTCCATAGGGCCCCGTAGGTAAATGGAGATGGTAGCAATTTCCACCTACTGCCCCAACTACAAGAAAGCACTTTCTTGCCGGGCGGTGGTGGCGCACGCCTTTAATCCCAGCACTCGGGAGGCAGAGGTGGGTGGATCTTTGTGAGTTCGAGGCCAACCTGGTCTACAAGAGCTAGTTCCAGGACAGGCTCCAAAAACCACAGAAAAACCCTGTCTCAAAAAACCAAAAAAAACGAAAGAAAGAAAGAAAGAAAGAAAGAAAGAAAGAAAGAAAGAAAGAAAGAAAGGAAGGAAGAAAGAAAGGAAGAAAGAAAGAAAGCAAGCAATTTCTTTCTACAGGCAGATTCCTCCTAGCCTCCCAGGGTTGCTAGAGTCTCACATGGGACCAACATGGAGAATGCTCTTGCCCTTCGGATGGGAAAACTGAGACCCAGCATCAGAACAAAAAGTGGCAGGGCTGAGACTGAGCCCCAGGTCTCTTGTTGCCTCCCTGCTCCCACTGAGTGATATCTTCTTTTGTCCTGGATGTCCGTAGCGTCTGTCTGTCTGGACATCCCTGCCCTCCGAGGCCAGCTGGCCAGCCGACCAACCCTTTGCCAGCCACCTTCCTGAGTTGATGCAAAGAGACCCCCTTTGGAGGCCGCTCTTGCCATGCATCCTCTGTCCAAATGTTAATTTTGCCAGGACTTTGATAAATCTTCCTGTCGTCTCCATGAGCTTGAGGCATAGATTTCATCTTATTGAGAGGTGACACTTCTGCCCTTTGGTACCAGCTATCAATTTCAAGCAGAGAGTAACAGAGGACCAACCTTGTGTAACCCCTCTACCGGCAGAGCCTCTCCTTGAACCCACGGGGCCAGTCGGAGACAACTGCTTAACCCATCTTTCCAAAGTGGCACGACCACGCGAGGCCTCTCGTCCTTAGCCGTTCAGTACACAGCTACATGGCTGGCTTCCAGCTTCTGGCACCTGCACAGCTTTGCTGTCCAGGTGGCAGATGGGAGAGACTGGGAACGATGTCCAGCTTGTAAGTGATGACTTAGGACCTGCGGCTGAAGTGTCCAAGACTGGGATGGGACTCTTGCATCCTTGCACCAGACGGGAGCACAGGAGTGGAGCTTCCGGAATCCTCAGGGCTCCACTCATCCGTTGGCACTGCAGTCGCAGGTTTTTTGTTTGTTTTTTGTTTTTTTTTTGTGTGTGTGTTTTTGTGCGGGCTGCTTTTCCCACTGCAGGTACTTCAGGGATCACTATCCTAACAACAAGTTGCCCTTGAATCCTTGTCTCAGGGTCCTCTGCTGAAGGAAGCCCCTCCCCAAATGCTGAGCCCTTGAAGACCTGTTGCAGTCTGACCAGCGATAGATTTTATTTATTATATATACAGTGTTCTGCATGCATGCCAAAAGAGTGCACCAGAACCCATTATAGATGGTTATGAGGCTCCATGTGGTTGCTGACTATTGAACTCAGGACCTCCGGAAAACCAACCGGTGCTCTTAACCGCTGAGTTGTCTCTCCAGCCAGCCCCCAGACAAGAGCCTTTCTTAACTCCAAGATCAAGTTACATTTCAACAGCAAGCCTGCATGGGCTTTCCCAGTTTTTCAGGTAAGGAAGAGGTGCTAAGAGAGGTGAAATCATATGCTGAGCCTCACGAAGCCCAGCAAAGACAAGCTGACATCCAAACTCAGGCAGCACCCTGCCTCATCCACTCTATTCCACGCCTCTGATAATGGGCATGTCGTGGAGCTAGAACTACTCCCAGCTATGATCAGCGGTTCAGTCAAGCAGGTTTCTCCTAGGGTATTTCTCTCAGTAGCCTTCTGCGAGGTGCTAAGGGCACAATAGTAAAAAGATGCCCTTCCTGTTGGTGTGTGTGAGGAGGGTAAATCCCTAGGGCATTCAGCTAGAGGTCGATTTCAAACATGTCATTGCACAAACAGAACAAGCAAGGCCCCAAGGGATTAACAATTGCTCATGGTCGTGGTCCATCACCAGGGTGGCTCCAAGGGATTAACAATCGCTCATGATCATGGTTCATCACCAGGGCTCTTGTGTGTGAGCTCTTCTGATGATCGCTCACACTCATGTCTGCAACCTTGTCTTGGTCCATCCAAACTCCCCAGAGAATTAATTAGCCTCCTAAATAACTCTCAAAACTCAGAAGGCTCAAGTTTTTAAATTGTTTAAAGATTTTTTTCTATATAAAATGTTTAAACTTCTGAACTCTTAAGGAGAAGTCTTTATATGGATTTAGGAGACGATATAGCAGATAAACACTTAGTAGCCTTACTATACAAAGAACTTTTGCTAGTCAATAAGAAAGAGTAAATTTAAAAATAGACAAAACGTATGAGCAGAAGATGCCAGTCTAAAGCGCTGATGGCAGAGCGTCAGGTTTCTGGGGATTCTGAGGGCATTAAAACTGTCATTACTTGTTAAATACATGCTTATTTATTATTAAAAGGACCATTAATAGAGTGGGTCACTCACAACTGCTTGTTAAACACTTTCAGTGCTGGGAGGTACTTATTTACAGTTACAACCAAGAGAAAGGTGGCCAATTGCCAGAGCCACAGACCTGTCATGGGACCCACTTGCTGCCTCTTCTCTGGGCTGTTGTCATACATGGTCCCTCAACTCCAAGTGGAACAGCCTCACAATCCAGTAGTCCCTGCAGCCTGGATGAGACCACTAGGGGCATCAGGAGGCCAGGGCCACCGTGGTCCTGTCTCTGACTGCTGGTGACCTGTGCCCCATCTACAGGCTTCAGGGTAAATGACATCCGGGGTACTGCTCACCACCATGACATCCAGAGTCCCTCCAATACCGCCATGCCATTCAGGGTCCCTCATGAGTCAAGAAGTCATCGTGCACGGTGGAGGAGAGCGGGGAGAGACTTGTCAGTTTTCCCCTTCTACACTGAGGCAACCAGCTGAGCTTTAACTAACGTACAGAACCTCGCCCCCACCCATCCCCACTCTACCCATCGCCACTTCCATTTCTGACCCAAGATAAAGATTTCACTCTGCGTGTGGAAAGTCAGGTCCAGAAGTCAGGACTTCCGGAAATCTGGTCACCTAGTGGGTACCAGAACCCAAGACACGGGCCCCCTCTTGCTCCCTGGGGAAGTGGAGGCTGAAGCCAAACAGGTTCGGCCTCCAGTTGTCCTTCCCGAGGCTCCGCCTCCTGGACTCCTGGGGCCCCTCCCCCTTGGGTGGGCAGGAAGTACCGGCTGTCCAGTGGGGATCCCCCAGCCAACTCTGGGGGTGGAACTGGGATGGGGGAATGAGGGTGTGTTCCCCAGCTCTTCTCTGAAGGCTACTGTGCCTAATACATTCTTGTCGCTTTGGGTAGGTAACGCGTGATCCTATGGGTAGGAAAGTGTCCATACACTTCACAGTCTGTATCTATGGCTGCCCCTCAGGAGTTCAGCAGCAGCCCCATGTGCCCCATGATGGCAGTAAGAAAAGCAGGGTTTAGGGCCAATTCTGCCACTCACTGCGTGACTCCAGGCCAGCGGGTCACCTCCACGTCTCTCAGCAATGGACTGTTGTGAGGGGCCAGTGGGATGATGAATTAAAGGTATTAGCAGAGGCCCAGGACCGGCAGAGGCGGGCAAGAAGTAGCTACTGAAGCTATCTGAAAAATGGGATTAATAACACCTACCGTAGGCTTCTCGGAAGGGTAATGGCATAATGCATCCGAAAGGCACGACAAAATAGCAGGGGCTCATTTAGTGGCCGCCCTGGGCCCAGGCCAACAAAGGCTGTGGCGGCTCTGAGGGCAAGGGGGTCCACCCTGGCGGCTCAAGTGTTCACTACAAAGCATGACCCCCTCATCAGCTCCCATCTGGCACCCAGCCTGGGGACATGGTCAAGCTGGGGAAACAGTGTCCAGGATAAGGGGGAGCTTGGAGCTCGGGGAGGGGATGCAGTGATCGATACTAAGCCAATCTCCTACAAGATTACCCCAGCCTCTGGATCCAGCGGTAAAGAAAATCACTGGGCACGCGAGGGAGATGTGAAAAATGCCGTAGATTACAGTTTGGGATGTTCCAAGTGAGAATAAGTGAGTCTGCGATTGTTTGCTGCGGTAAATAATTCATCCACTTTAAATTTTATTCTTTCTTGCCAGCTCCCTCACCCCTCCCACCATCTCGTTCTCAGTCCACTATTTCCAGGACTCCCACCCTTGCTTCTGTCCAGGGCACCTCAAAGACAGAAAGGAACCCATCATGCAAACATTTTGAATGTGTTAATGACACTAATCATCTTTCGCTGCTAATTAGTAACACTGCCAAAGAAAGTTCTTTGATAATGAGGCCACGGACCACCCAGGCAGGGCAGCCTACTTAGGGCAGTGGGGGAAAGGTTGTGACTGTGCTGGAAGCCAGATGTCACCAGTTGAGAGCACAGATCAAATGTAAGACAGTTCCGAGAGCATGGGCTCAAAAAAAGATGATGGGGAGCATCCAAAGGGCACTCGGGGAACACCCATATACCCAAGGAGCACTGGGGGTTATCCATTCACTTGGAATATCCATACACTAAGGAGCACTAAGGGGGCATCAAGGCACCTAAGGAGCACTTGGGGAGTATCCATGCATCTAAGGAACCCTCGTGGAGCATCCATGTGCCTAAGGAACACTCTAGGGGCATCCATGTACCTAAGGAGCACTCAGAGGACATTCATGAACCTGAGGAACACTCAGGAGGCAGCCATGCCCCTAAGGAGCACTCGGAGGGCAGCCATGCACTTACGGAGCATTCGGGGGCATCCTTGGAGTATCCTGTCTGTGCACAGGAGCTGGGTCTCAGCAGATGGTCGGTCAACAGTCTGGACTCTACTCCAACCACTAAAAACTCACAGCTTGTAGAGGGAGATAATTATGATAATCTCTCTCCTCCCTCCCTCCCTTCCTCCCTTTCTTTCTTTTTTTTTCAGTGGTGAGCACAGAACCTAGGGCCTCCCACGAAATTCTAAGCAAAGTGTTATGCCTGGGCACTACACCTCAGTCCTTGGTTTCTTTATGTATATATGTATTTTGTTTGTATGTATGAGTGATGTGTGTATGTATGTATGAATGTATGTATGTATTTTGTGTGTGTGTGTGTGTGCAGATGAGTCATGCTATGTCACACATGTGGAGGGCAGAGGTCAACTTTCCAGAGTCTGTTCTCTCCTCCTACTATGTGGGTCCTAGGGATTGACCTCAAGTCACCAGGCTTGGCCACAAGTGCCCTTACCCACTGAGCCAGTTTTGCTCCTTGGTCTCTGTAGACAGCCCCTCGCTCACTATGTAGCCCAATGTGGCCTTCAACTTTCAGTCCTTCTCTTTCTGCTACTCAAACGCTGGGATCTCAGGCCTGCACAGCCACGCTCAGGAACAACCAGCACTTCTTAGTCTCCAAGACAGGCGCTAAGCACTTCACTTCAAACCTTGTGAAGACAGTACCTTTTCCCCCCAGGGTTTTTGTTATCGCTTGCTTTTAAATTTTTTTCCAGATACTTTTACCATCTCCATTTTGAGGACAAGAAACCAAGGCACAGAAAAATCAAACAACTTGTTCCTGTCCTAAGGTCACCAAGGCCACCATAATTTCACCATGGCAGAACCAGGATGGCACCTCCAACTTCCCAAACCTAGAGCTCATTTGCTTTAACCATAAAACCTAGCGGAGAAGTAATATGTCTTTTCGGGAGCCCTGCTAGGAAAAGGGACTTGTGAGGTTGGTGGAGCACCGAGGAGGCATGGAATGAAGTTTCTGGTGCTCAAGGCAAGCTTCCTGGAAGAAGTGAGCTCTCATGGGGCCTTGAGGGATGCATAGGTGTTAGCCAAGGGAGAAACAAAATCTCCCAAAAGGATGTGAGGGGAGCAGAATGAGCCAAAAGCACTCGGGTGGACTCAGTGCTAGAAGGTGAGGGGTGGGGCGTGGGTTCTGGGAGACAGAGGGAAGGCAGAAAGCTACATGAAGGGTTAGGAACTATGCAGGTGCAGCAGGGTACCTGAGTCCAGGAGGTTCCCCTGGGCCACAGGCTGAAGAGGAACGAAGACAAAGGGATTTTCTACTGGCAATAGCCCAGAAAAGCAAGGGTTGGGCTCAGGGGAGCCTAGGCTGGGATGGAGAGGAGACAAGCCCAAGAGTGATTTGGAAGGGCAGTGAGTTGGTGGGGTGGATGGGATGAGGACAAAGAGTAGATGGGATGCTGGAGAGGAGTAGATGGGGTGGCAGAGAAGAGGAGGCTGTACCCCTTCCAGCATTAAGCACCATGTCAGGTGTCCTATGGTGGGGCCTAGCCTGCAAGATTAATCCCAGCTGGTGCTGCAGGGGTCCCAGCTGCCATGAGCTGATAAGACAAGAAGTACCCATGCCCAATCTGGCCCGTGGCCAGCCTGCTTCTCCCCAGCGTCTAACATTCAGCTTCATTCCCTTGGCTAAATGATGCCTGCTCTCTGATGCGATATCACAGGAGACTAGGACTCAGGCAGAGACGCAAATAACATATTGTTGAGTTTGAGGTGCGGCTTTCCAGGGTTTCCCTAGACAGAACAAATCGTTTTGTGCCGCTGTGGTCCTCGAGTGCCTGGCATGTGTCAAAGCCCTGATGAACCTGGAGGGGTTTTCACTGTGTCTCCCAAATGCCCCAGGAAGTTTCCAAAGGCAAAGCCATAGGCAGTCTCTGGGTACATGCTCTTGCTAGCCTGTTGGACTTGTGTGGATGTAGTTTTGCATTATCTATTTATCTCGAGGGTGTGTCTGTGCACCTGTGCATGCCACAGTGCAGATGTAGAGGTGAGAAGATGACATGCAGGAATCTATTACATCCTTCTTCCATGTGGGCCCTGGGAATGGAGCTTAGGTCGTCGGGCGCGTTTACCCTCTGAGCCAGCCCGCCAGCCCTGAGTGCACTTTGGAAACGAACATCTTTCCTCCTAAGCCGCAAGCCCTCTGAAGGTGGTCTCTTGTTTGTTTTATTTGAATCATCATACAGTAGCATTGACTTTTTTTTTTTTAAAGTGTACTCAGCCCTATAAATTTGAACACACATCTAGCTTTCGGCAACCTCCTTCTGATCAGACTTTCAATCCACAAATGGTATTATGCTGTGGAGACCCGCCGGTCTCGCTCCTTTGATCACATGCTTCAAAGATGCGCCCTCGGCTCGCGCTGTGCAGTGCCTCCTATTCTCAGCACCACCAGGAAAGGCACAGTGTGTGTCCTCCATGCCTTCCCTGCTTGTCACTCACGTGGGTGCCCAGTGCCTTGACCCCTACCCCATCCCCAGCACAGTGTTGGGATAGCCACCCTCAGGTTTGTCCTTCATGAGGCACGCTAAGGAGTGTATTGAGATTTATAAATCTCACTGAGAGTTTAAGCAGAATCTTTGTGTTTGGACATTAGTCAACAATTCTTTCTAAATCTCCAACCATTGTGGAGGACAATCCCCAGTAGGCTATGCAGAGCTGGCGTGTACCAGTAGGGCTGGGTGTGCTGGCTCTCAGATGGGGACATATATCTGTGTCTTCTCTAATGGGCAAATGGCTGTGTCACTGTCTTGACCCCCTGAAGGCTCAACCTACCTCCTCAGGACTAGCTCCTTCCCTGGCCTTTGACTCCATTTGGCATCTTGGAAGCAAAGGGCCACAGGTGGCCCTGCCTGGCTTCTGATGCCTGTAACAAGCCCTCACACATTCTGAGGGTCGTGCGTGTCGATGACCTTCATAGGGGAATGGCTCCTGGGGCTGAAGCTCCCATCTAGAGGAGATGTAGGTTTTCTATTCGCTCATCCCCATCATCCCCACATCCCCACAGCACATGATGGGGACTTCACTCATTTACTCCCCCCCCCCTCGTGTGTGTGTGTGTGTGTAAGCTAGAGGAGAAACTCCAGTGTTCTCCAGTCCTCAGCCACCTTTCTTTTGAGACAGGGTCTCTCATTGGCCTGGAACTCATTGATTAGGCTAGGTCAGCTAGCTGGCTGGCCAACGAGTCCCAGTGCCTAAGACCATGTACCACCATGCTCAGCTATTTTATGTGAGTTCTAGGACTTGAACTCAGGTCCTCATGCTCACAAGGCAACGTTACCAGCTGAGCCATCTCTCCAGTCCTCTGGATTTACTGAGATGAGGTCTTGCTATGGAGCCCAGGTTGGCCTCAAACTTGTGATCCTCATGCCTCCGCTTCTTGAGGAGCAGGGATAACAGGTGAGTACCTCTGCAATGAGCATTTTTAAGTGCCTGCTGCCTTCCCAGAGCAGGCTCCCATCCTTCTCAAGGCCATCCTGGCATCTAGAAAGTGGTTCTCCTTGTTTAACAATGAAGACTCAGACCCAGGGAATGGCAGTGACTTGTGCAAAGTCACTGAGTTGGGAGCAGAGCTGAATCCCAAGAGAGTCTGAAGACCAAGGCGGATCCCCAGCACCCCTGCTTTGAGAATCCTCATCTGCTGCATCCCACATGCAGTCAGATGGCGATCCCACCTCATCCATTCTCATCAGTGCATTTGGAAAAGAGGAGCTGGACCATGGTTGACCGGTTGGCCCAGTGATGGGTTTTGCAGACACTTGATTAGACACACGTTCATTTACATTTTACAGTTTTCTTTTAGCATTTTGTAGCTAATTTTGTTTTTGCTTCTCTTTACATCTTGATGTTTTCTGTGGGCCCTTAACAGCTCCCTGAGGGTTGGTCATAGGTTCTGGGCCCTGAAGTGATGGGGCCAAGTATCCCAATATCTTGGATGGACCCTGGGCTGTGGTGGAACAGTTGTCAGAGAGGCCAGTCTGCCACCCTGAGAGTCTACATTCTCACTAGTGAAGGCTCTGTCCTAGGAGAGGGTCCTTCAGGACCTAGCTCTGGCTCTGGAGGCTCGGCACAGAGAGTCCCCAGGTGCCCAGCAGATGATGGTGGAGGACTGTGACATTGTGGGAGGAAACTATAAATGACTAGAGTTTTCCAAAGAGTGGGAGAATGGGGAAGAGATAACTTTGACCACCAGGATTCATGGCTAATAACTGTGCACCAAACCAATAATGCCAAGTAGTACCTGTGTCTACTATACTCCTACAGGATGTAGGCACTGTACCCCATCATCTCATTTAATCTTTGAGCCACTCTAGGACACAGACAGGGAAGATGTGTGGAATACTGACCCATTACAGTATGGAAACAGCAATCAGAACATCAACCACAGGTGCTGAAGGAGGTTCTCAAGGCCCCTGACAATTTGACCTTTAGTTTGGGAATTATGAGGAACGGAGGTAGCTGATGGTGGTCCAGAGGAAGGAGCAGGAAAGAGCATTTTCTGGGTTGGTGGTTTACTGATCAGCATGGAAGTTTTGTAAGTTTTGTTTCATTTTCATTTCTTTGAGGCAGGGTCTCACCATGTACCCTGGCTGGCCTAAGGACTCACTAGTAGGCCAGGCTGGCCTCGATCTTACAGAGACCCACCTGCCTCTGCTTCCTGAATGCCGGGATTAAAGCTGTGTGTCACCATGCACTGTATTCTTGCAGGGTTTTGACAAACCTTAGCTAGCGTCAGTTCAGGCTCCGCCCCTCCATCTTATACCAAGGAAACTGAGGTTCAGAGAGCTCTACCACCTGTAATCCAGAAATGCTCCCTAAAATCAGGCCTGTACTGGGCTCACTCCAGTGCTCATTCATCACTAGGCCATTAAGGTTTAGCATTGCTATCCCCAATTTAGACAGGGCCTGTATGTGGCAGTCCCCAGACCCAAAGGACTGGTACAGTGTTGGCAGCGGGAAGGAAAGGGTTAACTGGGTCACAGCCCAGGACTGGCGTGACCTCTTTCACAGGCCTGGCAAAGACTGGCACTTGCCCTGGCCTTTCATCTCCATGGGCTCCAGGCGAGAGGAGCTAGAGCCAGGCCTTCCAGGACCCTAGCCACGTGGCTTCTCTTTGATTCCTGTGGAGTCTGCCCGCTCTGAGCCCAGAATCAAAGGCAGGCAACAGCCGCCAGTGCCCCCAGCATCCCCAGGATGGCAGCCTCCTGTTGCCCCTTCCACCTGCCTGGCCTGAAACACTGCCTGGGGGAAGGCCCTTCCTGCCAGACTCTCAGGGACAGAGCAAGGCCATAGAGAGTCTGGGGCAAGCTGGGACTATAGGAAGAAAAGGGACAATGATATGACAGAGGGTGTCAGGGACTCAACCCGGAGCAGTTTATGGGGAAGTAGTTCTAGAAGAGGGTGGCAGAGAGCGCGCAAGGTCCAGGGAAAACACAACCATGACTTTTCCCTGTGGTACTGATAACCCCCGGGGTTCAGGTCTCAAGGTGAGAGCCTGCGGGGGGCCAGAGAGAAAAAACATGGAATATAAAAGGAATTAGTCAGGAGGCAGTGACAGGCCCATTCTGAAGCAAGATGAATGGGTTTCAGTTGGCGAAAATGATTCTAATTTATAATCTGCTTCTCGCTGCCGCTCGCCAATTAATTCTCTATAGATACATAAATAGGCCGCGTGTTTGCTTTGCTTCAAACGTAATAAACATTACACTCTGTCCCCTTCTTTTGTGCCGGTTCCTGTCACGGCTTTAGTCCCCACAGCTAATTCCTCACACCTGTCTTCGCCGCTCAGGGGAGCGGGGCTGAGTGGGGAGGAAGTGCTGGGCTCCAGGAAACTCCTGGCACCGGGAGATAAATTGCGGATCCAAAGCTGCAGGCCCCCGCAGCGCAGGCTAGGAGGGTAGAGGGAGGGAGGGCGGTGCATGGGAGCCCCCCTTTTCAGACTCCTATGTTGTTAACATTGGGACCAGCTTTCTGTGGAGAGAAGGATGAAGGGAAGGAGACACGGGAGCAACCACCTGACTCTCTGACCCTTCTAGCTCCCACGGACCCACTGAGTGCCACACTCACCAGGCTGCTCCTGCTTCTCCCTTCTGCGCCTGCTCTTTCCTCTGCCTAGAAGGCTCTTTCTCACCAATACCACTACCTCCTTTGTATCTCTCTGCCTGGATCGTCTTCTAGGGGAGCTATTTGCCTGCTCCTCCTTCCTAAAACTGACAACCCTCTGCAGTTCTCCCGGGGCCCTTTTCCTGCCTTAGATTTCTCTGACATGCTATTTATTTTACTAATTTATCTTGCTCACTGGCTTCCCTACTGGAAAGGAAGTCCTCAATGTCTGACATGTAGATGATCAGGAAGTGTTAGTTGAGTGAAGGAATGAATGAATGAGCTAAAGAGATGAAGATGAGGTGGGCAGGAAGGGCAGAAGATGTGGCCCAGAGATTGAAATGACACACCCCCTGAGCTCAGGCTGCCGTCTTGTCTGCACATGAGAGGAAGGTGAAAACCAAGGCATGGGTACTGGTGACTGGTGGCTGGGGTAACACAGTGAGTTAGAGGTAGAGACAGGACCAAGATCCCAGACCTGGGCTCTTCTCTGAGGCAGCTTCTGAGCAGGAACCTGCAGCCCAGCCCACCTCCACCAGGTAGGGAACTCAGAGAGGGGTGTGACTCACCTAAGGTCATACAGCTATCTGCCCCCCATGAAGGAAGGAAACAGTCGCTCTGCTAGGCAGTGCTGGAGATGGGGCTGCAGGAGTGGGCGGGGCAAGAGAGAGCCCTGTCCTCAAAGCCCTCCCACTCTAGAGAGACACAAACCTGATGAGCCAAAAGTGAAAGGAAGTGAGGAGAGCACCTGAGATTGATAAACAGGGCTGAAAGAGTGCGCAATGCGGGCGGGGCAGGTGGAAGAGGGATGGACCTGTCTACCAAGGTACCATTGAGCAGAAACACAGGCAACAAGTCTGTGAGCCCAGAGCAGTGCTGGGTGTCCATTCTCATTGGTCCACTCCTGAGTGCCTACTGATGCACTTGGACTATGGTCCCTCGTGGTGAACATCCCAGACAGGGAGGACGAGTGTAGGGCAAGCAAGGAGTCCTGAGTGGGAAGCCATTGAGCAAGTAGGGAGGTCAGGGATTGAAGGCAGGAATGACAATCTCTCTAGCAGGTCCACAGGGGCAGGGCCTGGAGTGGGCGCTGGGAAGTCCAGGCTGATGAGTTTGTTCTGGAGCAGCCTGAGGGCAAGCCTTGGATAAACACACCCAATGGGCTACTTCCAAGGGCTTGCAAAACTGGCTTGTAAAATTTCCAGTGTGTGTCTGTGTAACAGTTGGTTTGGATAAACCAGTATAAACCAGCTATTTCAGGCCTGAAGTAGAATTCATGTAGAAATGGCTTGGGAAATTACACAGGGGCAAAGCCTCCTGAGTGCAAATGACTGGGAGGGCAGTGCTCATCATGCAATGATCAATCACTCTCCTTGTCTCCTGTAACGCCCCTTCCGTTTCACAAGGTAGAAGATCAAGGCTAAGAGCGAGACAGGGACCCGCCCAATGCACAGTGCCCTGGGACCAGGGTGTTGGGACCATAGCCAGGACTGGGAGGAAAAGCGCTTCTCGGCAAGCCCAAAGCACAGTGAGCTGGGACCATAGCCAGGACTGGGGGTGGAGGGACACTTCCTCTCTCTGCTTCCAACCACCTGTTCTCAGTAGCTGCGATCGCAGATCACCGGTGATGGCTGTATGCTGTTTGACCATTGAGGATTCTGATATTCATTTCACGGTCCACAAAGGAGGCAGCCAGAGCCAGGTGTTCCAGGCTGATGAAGTGCAGAGGCAAACAAGCTCCTCGCCATCCATCGGAATTGGGTTTTGAGAGATAAACAGGAGTTTTCCAGTCAGTCTGAGTCCCAACAGAGTTCCAAGTGGTAAGAACACTGTAAAAGATCAGAGTTAGGATAAAATCCTGAAATAGCTTGGCGTTTCCAGGATGGGAGATGCAGGAAGGAAGCCAGTAGCAACACAGGCAGCTGGAGAAGTGGTGCCCTGCTCCTCCCCGAGTGCTGAATCGGGAATGGTGGGCTTTCGGGTAACTGCAAGAGCTATTTTTAGATGGGTGTTCCGGCTTACCAGAGCAGGTGAGGGAGGGAGGCACTACACCCTCCACACGTGAGGACCAGCAGCGTGGGGATCTGTGGCATCCTGGCCCAGCCTTCCTATGGTTTAGTGAGTCACCAATCCCATGGTGGTCTCTCCCTACTGTCCCCTCACTGACCCACACCCCTTCAGTATCTGCTCTTTTTCCAGGCCAGGAATAGAACCTCATGTCTGACAATCCTCAGTGGTGTTTAAATTTAATGGGCCTTCCTGGTTTTTTTTTTTTTCTTCCTTCCTGCTCAGCACCTGGGCTGGGCGCTCTGCAGCAGCCCTGGGGAGAGGCAGGTGAATAATTCAGGGAGAGAGGAGTGTTTGAAGTGTGTGTTTTGGGGGAGTGTGGGTGTCAGGGCTGTCTCACCCTGCAACCACAGGGAAGGAGGGGGTCAAGAGGGACGCTCCAGGTGCCCGGGCCCTGTTACAGGCTGCTGGATCTTTAGGGATGATCAGAGAAGCCCTGGGGACCCTTTCTCTCATCTCCACACAGCCACCTGCAGTGTCAGCCTCAGGGCTGAAGGCAGTGAAGAGAGGAGGCAGGAGGGGCACCTTCCCCAGTGGGACTCCTGACTTTGGATCAGGGGCCAAAGGGAACAAGAAAAGGGACGTAGCAAAGCATGCAAGATTGGCGGCGGGGGTCGGCAGGGGTCGGGGGGAGGCATGGGCAGAAGGCTGGAGCCCAGCTCCAGGCAGAAGCTGAGAGAGCCAGCCAAATGGGTTAGAACAGTCTCTGGACAGCACCGAGGCAGGTGGGTTGCCGCCTTTCGCCATGTCTGCTGTCCAGGGTGCTGCCGGCTCCTTGGCCAGATGGGAGTTATGGATTTGGGCAAAATCCCACTGTAGAACTCCCCAGGGCAGGGTCCAGGCTCCTCTCCAAGCCTCGTTCCACTGCTCCTCATGCCTGCCCCTCACACACCTGCAAACGAAGCACCTTTCAATTGTCTAACCTTGATGCGTTCCAACATTTTTATCCATCTATTCGCAAGCGTTTATTGGACATCTACTATGATCCCCCTCCACAGGACATAGCAGGGTACCAAACAGATAACTCAGCTGGCTAGAGTGCAAGTCCCAACCCTGTGCCCACAAACCCCAGGAGAAAGGAAAAGGAAAGAGGGAGCAGACTTTAATCTCTGTTCCTCCCTTAGGTCATCTCCTTCTCTAACTCTTGGTTTCCCCTTCTGCAGTATGGGGCCCACCATCCTATCCAGCAGATCCACTTCTTGTTGACTACAACAAACACCTATTCTAAGTCTCATGCGTGGGTTAATTTATCTAACGTTCACCCCAGGCTTCCGACACAGACGTTGCTAGAATCATCTTTGCTTTCCCTCTGAGGAACAGGAGTAAAGCTACTTGCTCAGGGTGACAGGGCTGGGAAGTGGCAGTGGCAGGGTCTGCATTCCTACATTCTGGCTTTGGGTTGGTGAGTTTGAACAGGATGAGTTGTTGGGGGTAACAAACCCATCCAGCTCTGCTCCCCAGAGCTCCCAAATGCCGGCTGCCAGCCTAGTCTTGCCTTGGTCCAGCTGGCAGCCCTAAGGTCTTCTCTTCCTCCACCATGCCTGCCCCTGCCCCACCCTGTGCTGAGCTCAGCTTTGAAGAGATGCAGGGCACTAGAGCCATGATAGGGGGCTCCACCCTGTCTGGGTCAAGGATCCCCTCCCAGGAGTCACTGAGGTGTGCCCCAATAGTTCCCCCACCTGCCTTGTGGGCTGGCGGCCCCATACTAGCGTTGACATTTCTTTGGTTGTTCATGTCACGGCCCTTCAGTCTGCGCAGTTTTACAAATGTGCTGGCGAGATGAAAGGCGCCGGGAACAGCGACTGCAGAGCAAGTTCGGAAGAGCTTTTAACTTCCAGCTCCCAGGGACAGAGAGGGAGGGGGAGAGGGAGTGAAGGGGGAGTGCAAGAGGGAGGAGAGGAGATGCAGGGAGTGGAGGAGAGGAGGAATGGGGAGCATAGAAGGGAGAGGAGGAAAGAAGTGAAGAAGGAGGAGTGGAAGATGGGAAGGGGCCAGGGCGAGGTCAGAGAGTCCAGTGACATGGGAGGGGGACCATGGAGACCTGAGAGCAGGGGGGTGATGGCAGAGACAGAAAGACACACACACACACACACACACACACACACACGGAGACACACACACACACACACGGAGACACACACAGAGAGAACTAGGGAGAAGCAGACAGCCAAAGACAGAGACAGGGTGGGGGGACATGGGGACAGGTAGAGAGGACATGTGAGGACACACATTCAGAAACCATCAGAGAAACACTGCTGGAGAGGAACAGACAGCCAGGATGGAGGGTGTCAGAGAAGAGCAGGCAGAATGTGTATATCAAGGCAACAGGCAGACAGACAAACAGGAGGACTGAAAGCCATTCTGGAGCTGTAGGTGGGGAGAACAGAGAGGCAGGTGATCCCTGTGGGGTGATCCCTGGTTATAGTGTAAGCAATTGTAGAAGGGAGAGGAAGAACCAAGGAGAGAAAGAGCCTGGACCTGAAATGAAAGTGTGCCTGTGTGTACATATATGTGCACATGCACACACTCCTACATACACATATAAACACACACAGAGTCATATATATATATATACACACACATATATAAACACACATATACACATATACACTCTCATATATACATAGACAGATGTACACACATATAAACACACATACACACACACCTTGTAACACCTGTTCAAAAGCACAACACCCTGGGGCAGACCCTCACGCTGGAGCCCTGATGCTCAGCTAAGGCTGTCTTTGCCCTTCAAGAAACATTTGGCAGCATCTGGATGTGGTCTTACAGTTGTCACAGCTAGGAGAAGGGGCTGGTGCCACAGGGTTTAGTGAGCAGATAGTAGAGATACTGCTAGGCAGACTGCCATGCACGGAACAACATGGTGACAAAGGGTTATGACCCCAAATGTCATGAAGTGGAGGAGGAGAAAGCCTGGGTTCAAAAGAGGGTGAAGGCCAGGGGCCCAAATGTCTACTCCACAGGTCATCAGCGTGTCGAGGCCAGTTGGCACTCTTTAGAAGGAATCTCAAGCTTCTCCCAGAAAAATCCCTAACTCATCCCTCCCAGTTCTTCATGACTCCATCCAGCCCTGGAGGAGTGGTACCCCTCTTCTGTGGTCACCTTCACACATGACATAAAGACACCTAAGTTGCACTAGGCCCGTTGCTAGCCTGGAAGCAATATTCCATACCAGTTCAACTCAGAGGCCTGTGTAGGCCCAAAGTCCAGCGCTTCCACATGCCCTGTGACTTTCAGCAAGTTTCAGAGTTTCTCTTTGCCCTAGCCTCCCTGTGTATAAATGTGAAGTTGCTGTGTAAATCAAGTGAAATAATCTATGTAAAAATTAACGGGCAGCACAGGGCCTGCTAACCGCTATTGTTATGATCATCTGATCCGTGCATCAACACTGGGGAAAGCGGCCTGCCTCCTCCATCCCAAGAAGAACGGAGGCAGTTCCATTACACCACGCTGCCTCTTGCTGCATTGGTCACATTCTGCAGTCAGCGAGAGAGATTCTTGCTTACCCACTACCAGACCAGAAGAGAACAAGGGTGGAGGACCCAGGCAGAATGCTCTCACCACTTGCTGCCTGTGTATTCCTTATATTCCAAAATGTGGAACCTCAGTTTCCTCATCTGTAAAATGGGACTGATGTTGTATCTTCATAAAACAAGATCGCGACAATTGTGATGATGGTGAGTCCTCTGTATTCCCAGAGTCCAGGACAGTACCTGGCATGTGCCCAGAGGAGGTTTGTGGAAAGAAGAGTCAAAGATAAGGGCAGGAGGCAGCCTCAGATGGGGAGGCTAGATGTTGGCAGAGTAAAAGGTGAGGTTTTAATAGAGAGTTCTGGGGAGAAGAGCACCCCAGTATGTGCAGTCAAGGGTGGACAGCAACCCAGGCCCAAATAACCTGTGGCCATGTAATTAGGTCAGTCTTCTTAGAGAGCAGCACACACCCAGGCATGGGGGGACAAAAAAGGAGGACCCACAGCTGCAAAAGTCAGTCTGAGAGAGGCAGAAAGCAGAAAGTGAAGAAATGCATCTGGAAGGGCCAGCCTCTGGTCTCTGAAAGCATGAAAGAGTAGCGGCTAAGAATAGAGAGGAGGGAGGAGAGAGACCAGAAGGGGCTATACAAAAGCGAGGCTTGGGAGATCAATGAAGGGACTGAACCGCGAGAAGGACTTAAGGGAGGGAACTGGCTGTCGAGGTAGAGAATAAATCTCAAAATAAATAAGAGTGATAGAGTTTAGCAGGAAGGACCAGAAATGCAACCACCCAGAGGGGAAGCGGGTCACTAGGGACGAGTGTAAGGGGTGGAAATTAGAGCGCCCTGACCCTGCGGTGTGAGCCAGCCTGGGCAAGCTGAAGTAAGCTCCCTGGAGACCCAGAGGAGACAGGGTCTTGGAGGAGGGTACTGCCTCCACTTTAACTCCAGTGTCTGTTTTGCAGGCCAGGGTGCCTGGTTAGGGGCGGGATGGCAAAGACATACAGCTGATATACTTCAGTCACCTAGCTGGCCCCGGTGCAGCCAAGAGAAAAAGCAGTCCAAGCAGAAAAGACAAGGGGGCAGTGGGCTAGCTCAATTTGAGAAAGGACAAAAAGCCGATTCTTCAGGCATTTCTGGACAGCGGGAGGATTTTATTACACTGGTGCAAGAGGATACTAAGTTTAGGCTGGGCTGGGTTTTTGTTTTGTCTTGGTTTGTTTGTTTGTTTTTTTTTTTTTGGTTTGGTTTGGTTTGAGGCAGGACTCCAGAGCTCTCTCCTAAAGAGGGATGGTCCAGCATGGCTCTCTTCCCAGGACAACTCACCTTCCACCTGCCAGCAGACTCCCAGCCCCAAAACGGGGCTCTGTCCACCTCAATGCACAGTGATTGTCTCTGAAGCCTCAGTCTGTGCAAAGGGCCTTTCTGGGCAACCAGCCAGGGGTGGCCTCTTAAGAAGCCCGCCCCTACCTTAGCTTGCACCCCCTTCTTTTGAAGCCAGGCTTTGTGTGTGTGTGTGTGTGTGTGTGTGTGTGTGTGTGTGTGTGTGTGTGTGTGTGTGTGTGTGTGTGTGTGT
>PVIU01013357.1:0-21980 GCA_004026605.1 Ondatra zibethicus | reverse complement strand
CGCGAATCGGGGCCGGGAGGAGGAGGAGCACTTCCCCGGGGGCTTTCCCGCGGCCGGCGGCAGGGGAGACGAAGCCTCCCGGCCCCGCGGGCGAGGGAGGGGCGCGGTCGGGGCGGGGGGCCGGGCTCCCCGGCTGGCTGCGGGGTCCGGCCCGGCGGCCGCCTGCGGCTCGGCACGGCGCGACGCTCCTGCCCGGCGGGCGCTGCATTCTCCGAGTCTCCACCAGAGGCTGCGGGAGGAAGGAAGGGATCCGTCCCTTGCACACTTCCCCCCTAGTCAGACACGCACACTCCCTCGCTCTCTCGCTCCTCCACACACGCGCGCACTCGCCGCCGCGGCTCCCCATCTCGCTCCCGCTCTCCCTCGGCTCCTCCAGGCGGACGCCGGGGCCGGACCTGGCCGGGATCCCGTGGCTCGCTGGCGTCCCGAGGCGAGGGGACCAGGGTGCAGCCCGGCCGCTCCCCGAGGTAAGAGCGCGCGGCGCCCGCGGGAGGCCAGCCGATCGCCGCCGGGGGAGGCTGCGGGCCGGGAGGGCGCACGGACAGGGGAGAGGCGGGCGCGGCACGGGCTCCGGGGCAACGGCATAAGCGCGCCCATCCCGCGCCCCCTCCCCGGTAGGGCGAAGGGGACTTTTCTACGTCCAAACTTTCCCCGGCGCTGAGCCCAGGCCGGCCACCTCCCGGATATGGAGTCGTGGTCCCTGCGCCCAGAGCTCGGGGATGCCCCGCAGGCCGGGGGGTTGAGGGGTGCCGTGGCCGCACCGGGGTGCAGGGCCGGCGCGCGGGAAGGGGTGCGGGGATGGTGAACCCAGCCTAGACACCGGCCCGGATCCCGGGGTCCCCGCAGCTCACCCCGCGCTGCCCGGGCTGGGCTCATGGGCTCGTGGGCTCGCGGCCCCTCCCGGAGGCTCGGCGATCGGCGCGGCGGGAGCGTGTGCGCCGCGCGGGTGCGTGTGCGGGTCGGGCCGCCGAGACACGCGCGGCTGCGGCCACCCTGGGGTGGGGTGAGCAGGACAGGCTACGGGGACCCTTGCGGCCCTGCAGACGTGATCCCTGCACCCCTCGGCCGTCGGATGAGTGCGGAGATTGAGGGGCAGCGCTTCCTCTTCCTCCGCACCCTACTCCGGGGACTCTGTTCCCACCACGGAGAAAGACCGGGCTTCACAAGCTCACGTCCAAAGCGAGCGCCACTCGGGACTGACCCTCGAGGCCCGGGGTGCGGAACCGGGAGGCGTGAACCGTGTGACCGTGAGGGTTGCGGGACCCTCGGTGGACACTATCCCTATCCATGTCGCCTTTGCCTGGGGACCTGACCTCACCACTCCCGCTGTGGCCTAGTAGGGTCCTTGCCTCAGCTGGGGAGCTGCGGGAGACTACCCTGTGGGGTTCAGCGAGCGGAGCGCAGACAGAAACCGGAGTCCCCCGAGGTCTCCCCAAGCCGCAGGGGCACCCCCTGCTGGCGGGCACCGGAGCGCTGGCTGGCTAAAGCCAGCCCTTAGGTTGAAAGCACAGCTGGGAACCCTCTACTTTCTCTCCCACTCTCCCTCCCTGGTTGCTGGCTTGTGGAATGGCGTGCGTTCCAGTTCTGCTTTACCAGGGTCTGATTCTAGCGCTCCCCGGGTTCCAGAACGGGCTGGCCGGAGTGCCCAGCCTGGCCAGTGGCTTGTTTATTAGCTTTGGCTACTGTCTCTGCTGGGCTGCTGGAGCCGGCTGCTCGCTCCCACCCTCTTCTTTCCCTACTGTCCTGAACACCTACCTATCACGTGCTCTGTCCCTAGGTATATCCCCCACGCTTGCCCACCAGTGCCCACTCTTACTCTTGTCCATCTCATCCTTAGTGTGTCCACCTTCTTTCAGGCAGCCTGCCTCAGTTTCTCTCTGCCAGGTCAGGAGGCACCTTCTTCCCCAAGTCTGCCTCTACTCCTCCCTGCTCCAGCTGGGTTCCTTGCCTTTTCCATTGCTTCTGGAAGTCATTGTGGTCCCTTAACTACTGCTTGGGATTGGGGGAGTTGAGGGGTTGTCTCTGTCCTCTTCCTTCATTACCAGTGCCAGTATCTCTCAGCGGGTGCTTTACCAAGCAAGCTAGGTCTCTCTCAGCCTAGGGCACCTGCCTCTGGGTCACCATGTCTGAAGCTATCTACCAGGGCTGCCCTCCTTCCCATCCTAAAGTATGGGAAGCGGGCTTGAAGTCACAAAACAAGCACTATCAAGAGGCAGAATGGGGACCCAGGTACCCTGACACCCAGGCCTCACCAATTCTTTTCTGAATAAGTCTGAGGGAAAGCCTACCAGTTTCTCCTCCTTGGGCTGTGGGCAAAGCAGGAAGACACTCATGCAGCATGAGGTGTTTAAGGTAGATCCCTGAGCTCCTAGGGGAAGAAAGCTGTTCAATGACTTTGACAGAGAAAGCAAACTGACACACTGTTGTGAGCCTGGCTGGGTACATGTGTCTAAAGTGTGTGTGTGTGTGTGTGTGTGTGTGTGTGTCTAAAGTGTGTGTGTGTCTAAAGTGTGTGTGTGTGTCTAAAGTGTGTGTGTGTGTGTCTAAAGTGTGTGTGTGTGTGTCTAAAGTGTGTGTGTGTGTGTCTAAAGTGTGTGTGTGTGTGTGTGTCTAAAGTGTGTGTGTGTGTGTGTGTGTGTGTGTACAGTGGCTAAGGTCTTGTCTGCTTCTCCGGTAGTCTACAATTTGCACAGAAGTGGAACTTCGGCCTCTGCCCTTTCTGAGTTCTTTGTGCCCTCACTTGTGGGGTTCTGAGGCTCCCTGTGAGGGTCAGGCAAGAGCTGGGACAGGGACCTCCAATATAGCAAAGTTTGGAACAGTTTATTTACCACACCAGATAGAAGAGTTGGCCAATTAAATTTCCTCTTTTGTCTGAGTTGCCTCTCCTTTTCTTCCATCAGGAAAATCCATTGGAAATGCAGCCCCAGGTATGGGAGAATACATTCCTGTTTATGTAACCAAACCCATGCTGGGTGACCTGGGACGGGGTAGGAGTTACTTCCTAACAGTGGAAGGAGACCCTGAGAAGAGGCTAGGCTGAGACTCCAGTTAGGATCCTACCACCCGTCCCCAGTGAGCCAGGAAAAGCAGCATCAGTCATACTTGGTTGGGAGGAGACCAGAACCTTCGTCCAAGCTCAGGATTCAAAGCCTTATTTTGCCAATGCCATACACACACACACACACACACACACACACACACACACACACACACGGGGGTGGGGAAGGTCCTTTCCACTAGCTTTGGCTCCTCAGAGCACCCTTAAGAGGGAACACTTGACAGGCGGCCTCTGCTTTCTAGAACCTTCCGTTTTGTTTCTTGTGTCTCTAAAGAAAGCCTAGATGCCCCCTCCCCCCATCCATTCCCACCACACTCCTCGCTCCTGCCCTAATCAGGACAGGCTCTGACCTTAACGTTGTCATCAGGATCACGGGCAGGAGTCATCATGCGGGGAGCAGGCAACGACTAACAGAAAAGTTACATTTGCCCAAAATGGCTTGAGTCCATGTGTATGGGAGGGAGGGTACCAGAAGGGAGGGGTTTGAAACAGGGAGGCTGGCAGTGTAGCTGTCTTGTGCGGCGTTGGGCAGGTTGTTGACTGTCTTGAGGACACTCGGTTCAGGAGGAGAGGAGGGTCTGAAATCTATTTTAAGCTCCACTCAACAAGTAAGGTGCCCTGAAGGCAAATGCGTCTGCCTGGAGAAGGCGCACTCTCGCCTAATTTGCAAAAAGGCTCGCAGGGCGATGCTCTTGGGGCCTGGGCCTATGCCATTGTTTCCCCTCAGAAGCTCCTGCTTTATTACTGCTGAGGACACGCACAGTGCCCACTCCTTAGTTGGGTTCTCTTACAGCGGACTCTGCCTTCCTAACTCTGAGTCTGGGTCTGAACATAGAAGGTTCCAGAACCTGGAGATGCTCCTTTCCTTCCTTGTCGGTTCTCAAGGCCCTGTCTTCCCGCTGTCACATTGAGGGCGCTTCCTGTTTCCCCATCAGACCCATCAGTTTGCTGTTTGGCTTTGTCACTGCAACTTGTGGGCTGTGTGGCTTTTAACAAGTTACTTCACCTCTCTGTTGGGTTGTTGTGAGGAAAAGAAAGAAACATGCACAAACCCTTAGCACTGTCCTGGGCACTCGGGATGCCATAGACAAAACATTGGTTACAGACATGCTTCTCTGCTGGTAATCCTGAACAAGTGGCTTCACCCTGCTTTGGCACAATTGCTTGGCTGGGGGTGGGGGTGCGGGAGTTAGAATCAGGCTCCCTCTGACATCAGGCTCCTCCTATGCTAGCTAAAAGGCCAGGGGCAAAGAAGGAAGGTTCTAGATTTTCACAGATTTATTTTGTCCCAGTTTCTGCCTTCTCTCCCCGACCCACCCCATGATTCCCGCTCTGACCCAGGCATCCTGGCTTTGAAAAGTCTCAGCCATGGGGCAACCTCCTTGCCAGCCTCCAGGCCTCCACTCTCCTACCACAGTCCTTGCTGCAGTCACAGCGACTGTTCTCCAGCACAGGTGCGACCACGTCACTTGCTTGATTAAAACCCCTCCATGGCTCCCCATTGCCTACTGAATTAAGTCCAAGCTCTGCACAGTGACATTCAAGGTCCTTGTAATCCGTCTGCCTCCTCCTTTATCTCCCAGTGTGCCTCCAACCCGACAGTCCTACAGAAGGCCAAACCTGCCCTTCCTCAGAATGCCCTGTCCAAAGATCTGAAGCCCAGTGACCCAACCCTAGAGCCTCTTTCCCCTGTATCCACCCATACACCTGGCTGTGCAGCCGTCCATTCCTTCATAATCCAGTTGAAAAAAAAATACATGTAAACACGTGTCTGCTAAGCATGTATGTGTGCTAGGCGACACAGCTGTTAGTCTGAGCCAGCAGGAGGCCAGCGGTCCAGGGTGCTCAGCAGACAATTAAGCAATTCCCATCACCATGGTCAGAGCTATGGATGAGCAGCGGAGACTTGCGGAAAGAGTGAGATACAAGCAGGGCCCTGCAGGATTGAATAACGGTCCTCCGAGGAGTGAAAATGAGGAGGGGGCACTGGAGAGGAAGGCAGGCTCAGGGTTGTGGAGGTCCCCCGAGGCGAGGGAGAAAAAGGATTGGGAAGCTGCAAGCCCAGCTGCCTGAAGTGAATGCCGGGAGGGTGGTACAGAGAAGCCACCTATGGGGCTGCAGAAGCAGGTCCCTTGGGGCTGGAATCTTTGAGCAGTGGGGGACCCTGAGAGTTTTCAGCAAGGGAAGCACCTGGTGACATTTGTCTGGAGAAGCCTCAGCCCCAGCTGTGGGGAGAGTGGATAGACTGAGAAGCCAGGTCCATTGCTGGACTTGCTCTGAGGGCAGCATGTAGGACCCGAGAGTGCTCAGGTGAATGCAGAGGGTGTAGGTATGCCAATTTCTGGCTCATGAGGCAAGGACTACAGAAGTGGTGGGGACCAGCTAGGGACAGATGGCATGTGACAAGCTGGTGAGACCTGAAAGTATGGATAGCCAGGGGATAGTGCTGAGAAGTGGGCTTCCTTGTCGGGGCTGGGAGCATGCCTGTGAGGGCCCAAGGTTGAAGGGGTTCACTCCATGTCTAGTCTAAGGCAGGAAGAGGTCTTGTAGGACCTGATCCTCAGGACCAGGTGCTGCCTGGGGAGCCCTGTGGGACCACCCCGTGACCACCCCTCTGCCGCAAACCCTTAGAAGCAGACTGTAGGTTTTCCCACCAGCTGCCTCATTATTGTTTTCAGCATATTGGGCCAATATTTCTCAGCCAGGGCCACTTTTGGTTCCCAAAGGACATCAGGTGATGTCTAGAAATGTCTCCGGGTCAAAGGCCATTACTGGCACCCATTACTGATGACACTGCCAAACCACCTACCACCCACAGGATGTCCCCACCCCTGGCCACTCCACTGCTGAGCACTCTGCAGTACAAAGAGCAGCGCAGAGGCTGAGGGCCCAGCCCTGGAGGGGACTCCATGGAGGCCAGTGTGGACATTCCCTTCTGGCTCCTGGGTGTGGAGCTTGGCATGCGCCACACAACCAGCACTGCCTCTGCTGCATCAAGTGTGGGCTTGGGGAGGGGCTTAGAGTCACGCAGTGTGGGAGTCAGCATACCTATGACTCCTACATAGAGAGACAGCCACAGCTCTGAGGCCAAGGGCTGCTACCCGGTGTGTAGTTCACCAGCCCCCTCTCCTGGTCCTGTTCATTTTTATCATTTGTTTTTCAGTAGAACATGTAGATTTTGTTGGGTTTTTTTTTTTTTGGTTCTTCTAAATTTCATTGTTGTTATCATTGTGTATGTGTGTGTATATGTGTGCATGTGTGCATGCATGTGTGCTCGTGATGTGCCATGTACATGTGGGCACGTGTGCCGTGGCATGCTTGTGGAGGGCAGAGGACAGCTTTGTGGAGTCAGTTCTCTCCTTCCATCTTTATGCAGGGTCTGGGGATTGAACTTAGGTCAGCAGGCTTGCGAGTACCTTTATTTGCTGAGCCCTCTTTCTGGCCTTGGGTTGTTTGGTTGGTTCTGTCTGTCAAAACAGATACAAGGTCTCATGTGCCTCTGACCTCAAATTCACTTTGTAGTTAAGGATGACCTTGAATTTCTGATCCTCTTGCCTCTGCCTCCTGAGTGCTGGTATTATAAGTATGAGTTACCTTAGTATTGTAAGCATGAGTCACCATGACTGGCTTATGCAGTATTGGGGATCCAACTCAGGGCTTCGCGCATGCTAGGCAGGCACTCTACCAGCTGAGCTATTCAGGTCAGTGTTTCCCAACCAGGGCCACTTTTGGTTCCCAAAGGACATTGGGCGCTGTCTAGAAATGTCTCTGGGACAAAGGCCATTCATTATTTTCTGTTTTGTTTTTGTTTTGTCTTTTCGAGACAGGGTTTCTCTGTATAGCATTTCTGGCTGTCCTAGAACTCTCTTTATACACCAGGCTGGCCTTGAACTCACAGAGATCTGTCTGCCTCTGCCTCCCAAGGCCATTCATTCCTAGATGTTATTTTTTTTCCAAATAAATGACTTATAGATTATCAAAATGAGAAACACAATAACTTGCTGGTTAAGAACACCGACCCTGGAGCCCAAGAGAGCTGAATTTACAGCTAAGCTCCTCCACTGCTCATTGGTAGGACCCTCTGTTTCCTCACCTAGGAAATCCCTTCAGTTAACTCACCTCCCGTAAAGATGGGAGGAGGTACCGACACACGGCAGAGCATCTGGCTTAGCTCCTAGGAAGAGTGTATTCGTGTGGGCGTAAGTGTACACACATACTCCTGCGTGTCATTTTATACACGGAGACGTTTTAAATTAGTCATGATCCCACTACCCCTTGGCTACCACTTTGATACGCACTCTTCTTGACATCGATTGAAAATAAAAATCAAAATGGCATCACGCTCTGCACGTGTGCCTCTGTAGCCTGCCTCGCTGCTGGGTCGTGTCCTGTGAGCGTCTTGCCATTTCAATGAAGAGACATCCACATCACCATTTTTTATAGCTGCCCAGCCCGCCGTCATGTGGCTGTTCATAATTCACTCGGCCAGCCCCCACGGTCGGACACTTGGGTTGCTCCCAACCTTTCGCTATTACAAACAATTCCGCTGTGAGTATCCTTGTACACACATCTTCACGCTTGTGTCCAGTGATTTCCTTGGGGGACTGCTTGGACATTTTTGGCAGAAGGTACATGGCAACTGATCTGATTTCTTAAGTAGGAGCCTTTAGACCCAGCAAGGCTGGGGGACTCTGGGAAATGAGGAGGGGGCTGGGTGCCGGGGGACCATTGGGACTCTGAAACGGCAGGTTGTGATGTTAAGATGTGGCCAGCTCCGTGAGTGGTGACCGCAAAGGCCACACTCCTCCTTTGTTGTCACTGGAGAATGAGGGACCGGGGTTGGGAGGTGGACTGTGTGTCTGATGGGCAGAGTGGCAGACACCAGACAGACAGGGACACGAGGTGGACAGGCTGAGGCAGGCTGATGGATGGGTAGCAGAGGCAGGTGGATCCAGGTCAGCAGGCAGACAAGATGATGGACAGGTGACAAGCTAGGCAGATTCAGGTGTCCAGAGAGAGAGAGGCCTGTGGCTTCAGGGTGGGGCCTGCAGAAACTATGAGTTGACATTGTGCATTAGAGACTGAAGAAGCTAAGGAGAGACGTAGCCCGGGCTAGGGGCTCCACGGCGTGTGGTGTTCGGCACACAAGCAGCTGTGTGGAGGTTTAGGCACTTGGGGTTGAAAGCTCTTAGGGACCAATCAGCAACTCACTGCATGGATGGGTATTCGCCCCAGGAAAAGGGGCCTGCAGTGCCCTCTTTGGGTCTGTTCATTCACAGGACCCCCTTCCGAGTGAGCTTGAAGGGGAGCAGGGTGGGGCTAGAGATGTGGCTCAGTTGGTGGAGCACCCAGCATGTATGGATCCCTAGATTTGATCCCCACTCCAGATAAAACTAGGGGTGCTGGTAATTCCAGCACTCCAGACATAGAGGCCGGAGGATCAGAAGTTCAAGGTCATCCTTGGCTACATAGTGAGTCCAAAGACAGTCTGGACTATGTGAGACCTTGTTTCAGAGCAAAAATAAACCAAACAAGGGAAGGGAAGGGAAGGAGGGCAGAGGGCAGAGGGACTGCTGCTGGCACAGCCAGAGGGGACTGGGGGCAAGGAAGAACCAGTCTCACTCTCAGGACGCTGTGTAATCAATCACAGGGTTTTGTTGAGGGTGCGGCAGCCAGACTGCCTTTTACCAGCAGAGGGACCTGAGACATGCCACCAGCCTTTGGGCTTCTGTTGTGACCTCTGAGGTTTGTGGGGAGGACTGGAGCATTTGCCCACGGGGAAGGCTCTAGAAGTCTTGGACATGGATGCTGTACTACACGCGTGTGCACACGCACACACACTCACACAGAGTAGGTGTGGCATAAGCACATCTCAGCAAGTGATTCACTGGACACATATCATGGGGGACAGCCTGGAGAGGTCATGGCACTGCTGTGGTTGGAGAGGCCTTCAGGAGGGAGTGGCTGAGTGGAGTGGAAGTGGCTCGGTGATGTCTGGTTGAGAGCTAGTGGCCACGCTGGCCAGAGCACAGAAGATACAAAGGGAAGGAGATAGAGAGGAGTTGAAGGGAAGGAGATGCGGTGCCCCTGACTGAGGAATGCAGGGGATGGGAAGCTACTGCAGGGGGCTGGATTTTAAGGAGGAATTAAAGGAAAGAGGACATGGGGAACAGCCACTAGAATCACTCAGAAGACAGTGAGGGAGAATCAAATGAGGTTGTGGGGAACAAGGGACCAAGGGAAAAGCTCTAGGGGGTCACCTGGACCCTGAGCAGCTTGGCTGAGGGAGATGCTGTGATGCTGTGGAGAAAGAAGAGAAATGAATCAGTATGGTAAGCCTGGGTATTGTGTGTGTGTGTGTGTGTGTGTGTGTGTGTGTGTGTGTGTGTGTGTGTGTCTATGCAAGAGAACGAGGGCTCATTAATCAAATCAGGGGAGTTTTGGCTTGAGAGACTCCCAGAAAAGCTGAGATTCTGCCGACATTTTCCAGCCACCCAGCATCCCACCTAATGCCATCCATCCTTCGGTCATTTTCCAACCCATCACCCACCCACCTTCCTCCAAACATTGAGGTGCCCATTGTCCCCTGCTGCTTCTGCCCACCTAACCACCCACTGCTGTCCACCCACACGCACCATCCACCCACCCACGTCCCACTGCCTTGCTTTACGTGTCCTGGCTGTCTGCTGCCTCCCATCAGTGACTACACCAGTGTACCCATTCATTCACAATGTGTTTCTTAGAAGCTTCCTATATGCCCAGATTGGGTGAAATCTTTACACAGACACCTGGAGATGCCTGTTGATGAAGACGGAGACTAAGAAAGACAGTGAAAGGCAGTGAACCTTTTAACCTGGAGGACAGAAATTCAAAAGAGACTTCATGTCCTCATGATGGTGAAGGGTTCTGATGGACTGTGGCCTGGAGTGAGCTGTGCTCCCAAAGTGTTAGCAGCTTCTGTGAGTGTGCGTAGACACAGGCACACTCTTCCGTACACATCTGCCTAAGCTGGCAATATCTCCTCCAAGCCATAGCTGGTGTCTATCTCATCCCACATCGGATATCTCCTCCCACTGGAGCTCTTTTAGCCCCAATTATATGCACGAAGTAGGTGTTCCATGAAGGTATCTGGATGAAGTGACTCACGGGATGCAGCTGGTGGAGAAATGAGGACAGGGCAGAGGGCACTGACCTCTTTGAAGCTGGAGGGATTGAGGCTAGTTAGAGGGAGGACTGCCGTATTGACCACTGCACCATCTGCCTGTGTTCAGCTGGAGGGGAGTCCTCAAAACTGTAGGAGTGGTTGAGCAAGGAGGACAACGGACTGGGACATTTGGGAGGGGGTAGTGGAGGACTCTGGATGTGACCTTGGAGAAAGGAGTGGGGGTGATTAAATTTGCAGGGGGGATGACTATAGAGCAAGAAGATAAGCTGTGGTGAGGTGAAGGTGGCTTAAAGCGGGGTACCTGATATCAGGGCAGGAGCAGCAGGGCGCACTGATTCTCGGAAGAAACCCAGAACAAGGGCATCTTCTTCAGCCCCAGGCCTCCACAGCCATGTTTGTCCCCAAGGTATCCTTCATTCCCGAGAGCCCTTGCCTCCTTCCTGGGGAGCCTGTGTCCTTTCCTGTCCCCTTATAAGCCCTGTTCTCACAAACCTCAGCCTCCAACTGAGTCCCTGGCAGAATGCCCACTGGCTCCGGGAGAACGCTGTATTTTGGGCATAGGCTTCCCTCCTCATGGTCCAGAACAGAACCTAGGCTGTACTCCACGGGTGTGCCAGCCCCTACATAGCCCCAGACCCTGTCACCCATTGTCACCCATTGTCACCCATTGTCACCATTGTCTCTGTGACAATGGGCCCTGGACCACAGTACTGGTTCTCTTATCCTAATAGGCACCTGGCCACTTTGCTTAGCTGCTTCTGATGTTCTCTTCCTGCTGTGAGTCCAAGTTCCTGACAGGGAATTTCTGTGCACACATACGTTTGCACACACACACACACGCTCGCGCGCACGCACACACACACCTTGTAAATTCTCACAGTCCATTCTCTCCACAGACTTTTATCACCAAGCTCAAATGTGGCCCCTTCTGGAGCTTGGTGGCACCCTTCCTCCATAAATGGTAGTACTTATGTCCTCAATGTGTGGCAGCCAGCTAGAGGAGGTGCCAGCTCCCCTGCCACTTCAGGGTCTCTGCATCTATTCCGCAGGCCTTGGGAAAAAAGCCCTGGATCTGGGCCCGTGAGTCCCTTCCACCACCTGCCCACTGCCTCATGGCTCTGGGAACAGAGGAACTTGCAGGTTAGCAAACAGGCTGGGTTGGTGGCAGGCACCAGCCGTGCTGGCAGCTCCACTGGGCTTGGCTCACAGGCTGGAGAATCCTGGACTTGCTGTTTCTGGGTTAGGAAAACAATCACAAATTAGAGAAAATGTTTTGGGAAATTGCTCTACTGCACGGGAGGGAGAGAGCACGGGAGGGAGAGAGCACAGGCGGAAGGGAGCACGGGAAGGAGGGAGCACAGGAGGAAGGAAGCACGGGAGGAAGGGAACACGGGAGGGAGAGAGCATGGGAGGAAGGGTGCACGGGAGGGAGAGAGCATGGGAGGGAGGGAGAGAGCATGGGAGGGAGGAAGCACAGGAGGGAGGGAGCACAGAGAGGAAGAGAGCACGGAAGGAAGGGAACATAAGGAGGAAGGGAGGATGGGAGGGAGGGAGTATGACGAGTGGAGAGGGAAGGGGAACATGGGAAGAAGAGGGTGAGCAGAGGAAGAAGGATGGAAGCAATGACTCTCTGTCAGCTTCAGAACCTTTGCTTGCCACTCAAGGCCTCATTTTGTCTCCTGACATAGTTTTTCACCTGGTGAGCCAGATACAGCTGTCCCAGCTAGCGTTGCCACACGGTTGCGGTCTATCTACCAACTTTGCTGAACCCTCCATTTACTCCATCTGAGTGTCTTTTCCGCCCTTTGTGTCCTGTTGGTACCTGACCATCTCTCTTGACAGGCGACATATTGACTGGCTGACATTGGACAAATCTTGTTCCCTGAACCTCAGTTTCCTCATCTTCACAATGGGGTGGCTGGTGTCACCACAAGTGAATGAGATGACGCATACATGGTGTCGGTCTCTCAAACAACACTGGGTACCACCTTAATGAGGATGCCACAGCAAGGCTTCGCGCCTTCCAGAAGAGCAGAGCTCTTGGCTACAGTTATCTCTGAAACATCACAGCTCCCCCGCTGAGGCCTGCTGTGTTCATGTCTGTCCAGGTCTCCCCTGCTGAGCAACTGGAGAGAGCTGTGTGAGTTTCCAGAGCTAGTGGGAGGTGACCTGAGAGAGGAAGCCAAGGTTCTGTCTTAGAAGTCATCCCATCCATCAGGCCTGCCCCATACCAGGTCTGTTTTGTGTCTGGAGCAGCCTGGTCCTCCTGACTGCCAGAATCTGCACAAGTCATATGACTGCCTCAGTTTCTCCGTCTGTAAGCGATGTTGATAATCAGTCTCTGATCACCAAGTGGGGCGTTGATATTTGTACAGTGTCTAGCATGGTACCTGGTGCCTCTCTGCAGGTTTCTTGATAAAACAACAGGGGGTCGGAGCCACGGAGTAGATGACAGGAGCACAGAGCTCCAGTGAGGCAGCATCGCATGGGCACTTTCTGATGGGGAAGCAAGGGTCGTCTCCAGGCCAAGGGCTCTTTATTGGATCCTACAGGTGTTGGTCTGGGAAAGGTGGGGCTGCCGAAGGTGCCCTATAGATGGCTCTGAGAGAGAAGCAGGAAGGAGTTCCAGGGTGCTCAGAAGCCCCAGGAATCTCACAGAATTCACCTGTCCCTCCTCTTGTCCAGCGAGGGCTCCATTAGTGGGAGATGAGGTGGCCTGTGTGTCCTGAGAGAAGGGGACCTCAGGGAACTTACCCAACAGTGAGCAGGGTAGTGAGAGGTATCTGGGAGCCCCCAGACAATCAGAGGGTGGTGAGAGCCCTGTTCTCCCTGCTGTACAGTGAGCCAACGTCCTTGCCCAGGGGGACTCTAGTGTGCCAGTGTGTGTATGTGTGTTTTGCAAGCTTGTGAGTGTGCAGGTGCGTGCACCCTTGTGTGCTTATGTGGAGGCCAAATAGACACTGGGTGTGTTCTACTGGTCTCCACTTTACTTCCTGAGACAGGGTCTGCCATCGAACCAGAAACTTTGACTGGGCTGTCTGGCCAGCAGAGCCTTCGGGGGGTCAATGTCTCTGCCCTTCCTCCCCCAGTGCTGCGTCATAGGACCGCATAGCCGTGCCTGGCTTTTTACATGGGCACTTCGGATTCAAACTCAGGTCTCTGTGCTCGCATAGCAAGTGTGCTCACTCATAGAGCATCTCCCCATCTCCCCAGAGGTGATCTGATTCTCTCTTCTCCCTGCCTCCGTTTCTCCCTCTGCAAAGTCCCTCCGCTTGCCCTTTGCTTCCTCTCTTTCAAGCCTTTCCCCAAGTGGAGGATGAGAGGGGCCACGGAGGAGAGTTTGAACAAACTGGGACCGCAGACAGAACTTTGGATTGGTTGGCCAGCGCCATTCTTTTTCCTGGTTGCCATAGCAGCCATTTCCCGGGGTTGTCAGTGATGAAACTCATAACATTGTTTTCAAATAATCCGTGTAATTGAAATAACAATTGAGCTGTTAACTCGTCTCTCACACTCAAGCTAGGACAGCTCCTCCCTCCATGCCCTCCTCCCCACCAGGTAGTCCGGTCCCTTCCAAGCTCCTCTATGAGGCTCCAGTCTTGGGGTTGGAGAGACCTCAGGACCCCCAAGCTGAACTAGAAGTTGGAGATAGGGTACCCCTTCTGTTTTTTGCAGCTCGAGGTCCAAAGGAGGAAAGGGACATAGCCAGGGCCATGCATGAAGGAGGCACATGGAGAAGTAGCCCTGTGTTTTGATGCACGTTTGTTGTGCTGGAAGGGCAGACATCAAGCCCTGATTTTATGTGCATCTTTCCATCTTTCTCCCCACTTTGTAGGTAGATAAACTGAGGCCTTCAGAGCTGTACATACAAGTGGTTTTCTAACGTCAGAAAATAAGAACTAGATCTGAAAGGGTGTTGCATTGTCTCTCTCTCCTTCTGTCCCCAAATCAGGAGCTGAGACCTAGGGTCCTTAGTCAGGGCTTCTTGGAGGAAGATGCATGGCTCAGTGTGAGAGGCAGGGGCCCCTCAAGGAGCAGGAGGGGAAGGAAATGGCTGGACATTCAAAGTTCGCCTGTGGAGAAGGCAGGTGCTCAGAAGGTTGTGGGATGGATTGAAGGATGGGAAGTGTCTGGGTTCGTACAGGAAGACAGGGCTGACCGACAGCTCCCTGTGGATGTCTCACAGAGGATAAAAGCATTTTAAAAAAATGCCTGGTCTCTGTCCAAGGCGCTCTTTGAGTCCGCAGACTGTGTGGGTGGCTGGAGTGGCAGGCGCTGGCTAGCACTGGAGGTGGGGCAGTCCTCAGAACGCAAAACTAAGGGACAACAAGAAGCTGGCTTCCCTCTCTGGAGTCTTGAGAGTGACGCGGCCAGCCAAGAGCCTTGTTATTCTTATATCCTCGCTCATTCATCCTTCTTCAACCGTTACTGACCGCTGACCTGCTCTGAGCCAGGCACCAGGTAGTCTCCAGGGTTTAAGGGTCAGGTAGACTTACATCCTCAAAGACTCTTTCAGCCTAACTGGACACATGCCTGCATGACCACACACACACACACACACACACACACACACACACACACACACACACACACACACACACACACATCTTGGAGCAAATGACTTGGACTCAGGCTTGAAGGTTGAATAGGAGTTCTCTCTAAGAGCTGTCCACTGGAAGCTCCATAGACAGGGGCAGGGAAGCAGTCACAGTTTAGGGGACACCTGGAGGCTTCTGTGCCTGGAAGGCTGGCCACCTGACAACAAATGACAGATTGAGGGGATTGAGATAGTAGGGACAGGAATGTCATCTGGAATTGGGGTAGCAGCCAGGACTGATTCTATTGAAACCTTGGTCTTGCTGAAAAGCCGGTGAGAGGTACTGGGCTCAAAATGTCTGTTTCCTGGGTTATTTTCTATTTATTTGTTTGTTTATTTATTTTTTGTGCATTGTTTTGTCTGCATGTATGTCTGTGTGAGGGTGTAGGATCCCCTGGAACTGGAGTTACAGACTGTAGCTAGCTGCCATGTGGGTGCTGAAAATTGAATCCAGGTCCTTTGGAGGAACAGCCAGTGCTGGGTTCTTTTCACGCTGTTCTGGTTGGGCAAAGGGCAGGCCCATCTCAATTCAGTCAGGAAGCCAGGCCTGCAGCAGTTCCCCGGAGGGGGAAAGCCCGTATAGGTTCCTGGACAGGCAGGCGGGACTCGCTCATATCAGTATTGCTGTGGGACACACCCCTGGAGGACCACAGTCCTAGCAGGAGGCTGGTCTGAGTGAGTCACTGACTCCAAGTGACCTTGAGGAAGGTGCTTTCTCACCTATCTGTGGTTCCCGTGCTCATCTGTCTCAGGACTCTCCTCCTGGCCCAGCCTTGGACTGATATTCCTGTTAAAGCAGGGAGCAGTTTTTCCATCCCACCCCATGGAACTGTCTGGACACAGCTGGAATTATCACATCTAGGGGACACAGTAGAGACTGGACAGCTGCTAAGCATTATTCTGGGATTAAGATGGCTCCGTAGTAAAGAATGGCACCTGCATCTAAGCCCGATGGCCTGAGTTGCATCCCGAGGACTTACATGGTGGAAGGAGAGACCTGAATCCCCAGGATGTCTTCTAACTCCACAAATGTGTCATGGCATACACATACCAACACACGCACACATGCGCACACACATGCACACATACACACACACACACAAATAATAAATAAGTAAATAAATAAATGTAATTCAAAAGAAATGGCCCAGTCCATCCAGCCCTGGGGCTGGGGTGGAGAAACAGAAATCTTTGCCTGTTTGTGACAGTCGGATGCAGCTGTGAGAGTGGTTGCCGGTAGCTGTGCCGACGTTCACGCAGCTGTCACGCAGAGAAACACAAGTGGCCTTGATGTTGGACAGACCTGGAAGTGTGGAGAGACACTTGACCTCTCTGGCGTGTGGCTGCTTCATCAAGGATGATAATCATCGCACCTATCCAGCAGACGTTGAGAGGTTGGCCGAGATCACCAGGCACATGGAGGGGAAGGCAGGGAAGGTCGATGGTAGCATAGGAAGTCAGGGGACCCTGACTGTGAGTGCCTGACCTGAAACCCTAGCCAGCTCAGAGCTAGCCTGGCACTCAGACTTGGGGGAATCACGGGCGACTTTCCCAGACTCTCTGAACATCCATGGCTTCTCAGTGAGACAGGGATGAGAATGGTGCCCATCTTGTGGGTTTGATGGCAGGCAGGAGGTAGAGGCAGGAGGATCAGAAATTCAAGGTCATCCTCCAGGACATAGTGAGTTCATGACCAGCCTGGGCTCCATGGAACTCTGCCTCTCCACAAAGAAAGGAAGAAACAATGAGTTGTGAGGCTGGACCTGGCTATGTGGTCATGAGAATATGAGCCTCTTGTCAGGGAGTGGAGGCCACCCTTTCAGGTCCCCACCCCACAGCCTCATGGGCCCTGCTGAAGTCCTCTGCTGCCCTGCCCAGACTGCGGGTCCCTCTCTTTCCCTCAGGACTGGTGCTCTCCTCTTCTCCATCCTCTCTGCCCTCAGAGTCCCTTGTTCAGCCAGGGCCAGGGATAATGGAGGGGAGATGAATGCACAGAGATCCAGGGACAGACGGCCTCCTACCAAAGCCCTGGCTCAGTTAGATGAGCTCTTGACTACCCTTCAGAGAATGCAGGAATTCTGGGCTTTTCCTTGACCCTGGGGGAGGCCGCTGTGGGTTGATTAGGGCCACCCAGCCTCTGCGTAACCAACATCTGTTCCCTCCCTCCCTCCAACCAAGAAGTGTCCAAACAACTGTCACCTAAGTGGCCAACTCACCCAAGCAGACATCCACTGTGCTAGAGTGTGACTGTAAAATGTGAGCCCTGTCCCAGTGTCCTACAGAGAGGCTTTGTAACCTCAATCAGTGTCCTCCAGGTGAGCCTTTTGTCCCCCTCCCACGGAGTTCCTGTCCTTGACAAAATCTTCCAATCACCTGATGCTAACCGAAACTCAGCCCAGCCAGCAACTGTAAACTCTGACCTCAAATCCCAGCGGCCTGCTCCTCACTCTGAGTTCAACCCTGGACCCCTGTCCTCACCTTTCTCCCTGTCAGTAACTTTTTTAGATCTTAATTTATTTTTTCAGTAACTTAAACAGAAATCCCAATCCAGAGCTACATGGCTTCTCTCTTACTCTGCCTTCTTCTTCCCAGCATTCAGTTTAGTTTCCCTCCCCTACCCAGCCTACCTAAGTTCTGCCCTATCAACAGGCCAAAACAGTTTCTTTATTCACCAATGGTATTCACAGCATACAGAGGGGAATCCCACATCAGATGAACAGGTAGGTAAGTAGGTAGGTAGATAGATAGATAGATAGATAGATAGATAGATAGATAGATAGATAGATAGATAAAAAATAAAAATCAAGCCAAACAGCAACAACCAAACAACAACAACAAAAACCACCTTCCCAGTCCAAACTTTAATTCCCAAAAAGACTCCTGGTTCCTCCCAGTTCAGCCTCCAGATCCCAGCCCTGACCTTTGGTCTTGGGGGATTTGGAGCTCTGAGAAGAGGCGGGAAAGGCTTCAGGAGGTCTGAACTCGCTGTCCTTCACCACGTATTTGTCCAAACACTTGACACACACTGTGTTTCACTCTGGAACTTTAGACAACTGTGGCCCCATGTCCTCTGGGGAGACAAAAGAGCTGAACACAGCAGGGTTAGGGAACACTGCCCTCCATGTGGGATCGGCATGCAGCGTGCAAGACAGGGCCTTCCTGAGTCAGGAGGTAGAGTATTTACAGAAGTAAATACTTGCTGTTCTCTTGGATGGGTGGAAGAGAAAATAAATGCATTGGAAAGGGAAAGATTTAAGAGGAAATGCATTGCAAGGGGACAGCTTGGCAAGGAAGGGGGACTGTTTTACTGCATGAATCTAGGGTCAACCATTTAAGCAAACTTCTAAAAACTAGGAGAGCAGACGCCAAGAAGACATAAGGGAGGCTGGAATTTCAGGCCAGGAAACCAGCAAGTGCAAAGGCCCTGAGGCGGTATCATAGCTGGCAGGTTTGGAGAACAGCCAGAGCCTGCTATGACAGGAGCCATTTCACTCCGAGTAGGACAAAAAAGCCAAAGGACTTTCTGGGGAAGGAGTATTGTGTTTTAACACCTTGGCTGAGAGCATCCCACGGGGCAAGGGCAGAAGTAGGGAAGCCAGCCAGGAGGCTGTCGCAATAACCCAGGTGAGAGATGACAATCCTCGCGGCCTGCCGCTAACAACCACGGTGGTGAGATTGGTCAGATTCCGGTTCTATTTTAAGACTGGCAGGATTCACTGACGGATAGGATGCTGGTGTGAGATGGAGCAAAGTCAAGAATGACACAGCTGGGATGAGGGAGTCGCTAGTCACTGAAGGGAGAACGGAAGAGGGGCAGTGTTAACATTTGAGTCATTCGTCGTCATTTGTGTGTCGGGCATGGTGACTGGTAGTTTGGGGCATGCTTTCCACCTCTGCATTGGACAGACAGGTGGGTCTACTGTTTGGGGCTCCGGGGAGAGATCTGATACCGATACATGCATGTGGGTACACAGAGAACCTCTAGGGTTGCACGTGCAGGGGGGCAGGTGCAGACTGAAGAACTTCTGAATGGCTCTGGAGCCTCTGGGTGGAGAGCAGAGGAAGCAGGGCGGGTGGAGATCCGAAGGTTCACAAGATAAGGACACAGGGAGGTATGTGAGTCACTCTGGGGAGCCAGTTGGGTTTCATGTACTGGAGGGGACTGTGGAGTCCAGGGTAAGTAATAAAAAAATTCTTCAAAAAAAACCCATTCTGGCCAGGTATTCTAGAGAGGGAAAACAGCAATTGTAAGGGCTCAGAGGCCTAGAGTCATCACAGCGGTTAACCGAGGGTGTGGTCCCCAGCCCTTCAAACTACAGCTTTCCTTCTTCCTCCCTAATCAATGAGGAGGTCATCTTGGAGTTCTTCCTGAGCAGTGGTCCCTCTCCCTCCTCTCTGCCGAGACCCTTCTGATCATGTCTTGAGGATTCTGCCTCCTGTGTATCTATAGACACAGCATGGACCCTCGCTGCCCCCAGGCCACAGTGGGTAGCCGCCAGACAGTGGCCTCAGGTCTTCCTTGTTTCTGTCTGAGCCCCGCTGTGAGGCCCAGTACGTGGAGGAAGGACAGCCTTCAGCAGCCGCCCATGTTGTCCTTAGGATGAAATTTAAAATTTAACAAGACTCATGGGATCCTGTTTGCTGTCCTTCCCGTCTTCCCGGTTCCTTTCTCTCCCGCCCCAGCTTGGCCTTCCTACCCATCACTCAACTCCTCTTAACTCATAGCTTGGTGCAGTCCCACCTGTCCTGCTTTCTTTACTTGGTGCCCTCTACCTCCCCAAACATCCTACCCCTAGTCTGAGAAAATGTCGCCTCCCTGGGGAAGCCTTCACTGGACCCCAGACTGGCCTGCTGTTAGACACCTCCCACCCTCCCCCACCCAACCCCCGCCCGGCTCATTTCTTTCCTGGTAATCACCACGCACAGGCGTCCCGAGGTAATGACGGCAAGAGCTGACAGTTACTAAATGCTCCATAGCGATCTAAGTGTTTTACGTACAGAGTCTGCTCCGTTATTCCTACAAGGGCTTTCCTCCGGCACTTAGCCCTAGAAGGGCAACTGGTACAAGATCACGCAGATAGTAAAGAGCTAACCTGGGCTATGACTCCAGGGGCTCACTGGTGTTTCCTGCTTGATCTTAGACTCTATGATCACAGGGTTGTGTTTTGCTTGCCGCTTCCTCCCAGATCCCTCAGAGGGGGCTCAGTGAATGTTGGTTGAATAAAGCCTCCGCTGAGTGAACGAGTATCTAAATAGGGGTTTAAACAGCACTGGGCTCCTGGTGTAGGAATGCCAGCAAGAGGCCTGAGCCACAGACAGGATGAGAGCCAAGGGCTTCCAGAGCAGAGGGATGAGTGCAGACTTGGCTCCAGGCCTCGGGGACCATGGGGCTTTCTTGAGCAGAGGGTAGAGCTGATTTGAGTATTTGAGTTAGAGCCCGCCTCTGGCTGTGGAGGAGGGGCCAGAGGTGGGGTCCTTTCCAGCCAGGCAGCCAGGCAGACCTAGCACCCGCCCCCTCCCACTTGGCCCCATTAGCATTCTGCTTGCGGCTGGGCTCCACAATTAACACAAAGGTACAGTCATTCATTCTGACTGGCGGACTCGGGGGGATCAGCCGATGGGGGCTGGCTGCGCGGGGCTTCTGCTGGGAAGGCATGTCACAGCACAGCGGCCACCGAAATGAAAAGCTATTAATAACGATCCCGGAACTTCATTCCCATCAGCTGTTTGTTTAAAGGTGTTCGGTACTCGGGAGCCGCCTGATTTATGTGGGCAATAACGCGACCCGGTCGGCCCCGCGCTTTTTAAAACAGTGCTAATGGGGTGCGACGGGGATCCCCGAGGGGACGCTGGGGAATAAGGCCTGAGGGCCAGGACCAGTCGGACTCTGACTTCAACTCCCGTCCACAAACCGCCATAGAAAGGTCTGGAGGTGGAAAAAGAGGAAAGCGGAGTTCAAACCAGCTTGAGAATGGTGCTTTCATTTCTGCCGCAGTTTCCCCATTTTTACTTTGAGTAGGAAAATGCTTGTGTTGCACTGTTGGTGGGAGAAGACTGTGAGAAGCATACAGCCAACGCTTAATAAAGTCTTAGCTTGTCTCTCTACTCGTTTGCACGTGCACACGTGTGTAAGGGTATGCACACATGTGTGTGGACTTGTAAAGGTCACGGGTCAACCTTGTGGATGTTGTTCCTTCAGTGCTGTTCAGCTTGCTTTTTTGAGATATGGTCTCTCACCGAGCTGGAGTTGGCTGAGTAGGCTAGGCTGGCCAATGAGCCCCAGAGATTCCTCTGACTCTACCTCCCCAGTGCTAGGGAGCACAATTAATAAAAACCCAGAGACAGAAATTGGGGTTCAACTTGAAGGTCAGAAAAGCAAAGCAGCCAACCACTGGCTCTTACCTCTATCTACCTCAGTCTGAAATGGTGATCCTGCCTCCAGGAATCTCAGAATGAGACTGTGTCTGAGAGCTGTCTCCTCCCGTTTTATATTCCTCTGTAGTGCTGAGATTAAAGGCATGCACCACTACCACCCAGTTTCTATGGCAAACTAGTGTGGCTACTGGGATTAAAGGTGTGTGTCACCACTGCCTGGTCTGTAAGGCTGATCAGTGCAGCTATTTTACTCTCTGGACTTCAGGCAAGCTTTATTTATTAAAATACAAGTGAAATATCACCATACTGGGGTGTGTAACCCATGCCAACATGCCTCACTTTTATCTCGACTTCTGGGTTTTGAACCCAGATCCTCATGCTTGTGTGGCAAGCACTTCTCCTACCGAACCATCTCCTCATCCTCATCTTCTCTTTTCTTTGTAAAAAAGAAAAAAAAAATTGTTCCCACCACCTGCCCAGCCCTATCCTGGAAGCAAAGCCATTCAGACCACACATCAGATACAATTGTATCTGATGTTGAAATGACTGAAGGCCTGGCAGCCATGCGGGGTGAGAGATGGTGTCATGCTCTTTTAATAGTTCGGGAAACAGGCTCAGAAAGAAGAGGTGTGTGTGTCTCGGGCCACTCGCCTAAAGCCTACTGTCCCGTGGAGCCAGAGGATGTGCTGTTCAGCCGTGAAGCTTCTGGCACTTAGCAGGAGCCAGACGTATGTTTGTTGACAGAAAAAAAGAAAGAAAGGAAGAAAGGAAGGAAGGAAGGAAGG